>PVHX01005105.1:0-104173 GCA_004024805.1 Geosciurus inauris | reverse complement strand
GTAAAAATTCTTTTTAAAACAAGTTCCCTAATCCTTTCTCAGAAGAATAGCAAGTACTCAAAAAGTGTTGACCAATTAATAAGTTAATTATACAAAGTAAGCTTTAGACTCAAATTTGCATTCTTTTGCTTGATACTAAAATGAAATTGTTGTAGCTCACATTTGTAAAAATAAAAACACAATAATTCTATTGAAAATTTGAATGATATTGAAATTGGTCCCTTTCTTACTCTAATACTAAAATACTACTGAAAACAAAAATCACCATTAATCATCTCACTGAATGTAATGGAAATAATGTAAATGAAAGTACTTCATGAATTGTTATTCTCCATACAAATAAAGTATTATTATTAACCATCTGTTCTATCATATAGTACTATAGTTTTGATTATACAAATAAAATTTTCTTATAGAAAAATTATTCGATAATGAAATATTGTGAAAAGAATGTGCAAAATGGCTTTTGTTTGGCTGGAAAATATATATATTTTATCACTCATATACACATATATACAATTAAACATGTCTATCACACTAATATACTAAAAGAATATATACATATGTTTATTTTATCAAAGTCAAAATTAATTCATGATATTGTGCATAATAGTATATACAATTCTGTAATAGATAAATAAGGCATTAAAAATTTTATTTCTAAATGTAAAACTTCTAGACTCAAAGCTTAAGTTCCAGTCATAGGAACTACACACACTGATCAATGCATTATTTCACCAACGTCTAAAGGCTATTTTTTACTACTTGTTGTATACATACTTTTTGAAATCTCACCCAAAATGTTTCTCTTTCATTCTTTAAAGCTCATCATAAACAAATAACTCTCTCATAATTAACCTGCATCCTCATCCAAAGCATTACTGATAGAATATAAATGAAATTTACCTTCAATTTCCATAATAATCATTGTGATTTACATAAAATTTACATAATAACAATCATAATTAAATAGCATTATAGTAATGGCTATAAAAACTACCATTATAAATAGAATACACTGATAGAAGTTTGACAGAGATAGGAGCTTTAAGCAATATTCATATTTATTTTATTGTCTCACTTCACTAGAAATATATTCTTGGCAATAATCTGCTGTAATATTTATGTTTAACTTCAACAGAGCTGTAGGGACATATA
Organism: Geosciurus inauris; assembly: GCA_004024805.1. NCBI lineage: Eukaryota > Metazoa > Chordata > Mammalia > Rodentia > Sciuridae > Geosciurus > Geosciurus inauris. Next base: position 103,015 of record PVHX01005105.1, on the reverse strand, counting down.
ACCTTTTTGTTTTGAGAATAATACAAGGCATTCTGATCATCTGAAAACAATGCATATATTTACAAATTTTCTCTTTGTGGGCAACACCTAGAAACATGTGGAGGAAGTATTTTTCAATTTTTTGGTTATTGTACCATTTTGATGTTCATATTTTTCTTTTTCTTCCGTTTCTTCCAGTTCATTTATCATTTTGCATTAGTTTCACATCAGGTCTTTTAATTTAACCATTTCTTCCAAAGAATGTTTTTCCACTCTAACATATTTATTCTATTTTCACCCCAGGATGATTAAATATCATTGATCTGCTAATGTAAGAATAATGAATGACTTTAGCTTCACAGACAGTGAAAGGAATATCTCCCTACACAAAGGATATACTAATTAGGACTAGTGCCAAAGTAAAGTTTCACTGGACAGAATTAAGTAGGCAAGGAAGATTCTGTTGAAGACAATTGCAATGGAGAAATAAACTAAACACTGAAACAAAAAGGAGGGATTTTAGGCAATGGGTTGACAGTGGAAAAGTACTGGAAGATATTAGGGGAATATTGGTCATTGAAATCGGGCTATCTGTGTGTTGCCTATATAGGTTATGCAGCTAACCTCTGCAAAAATTGGGAGATAGGGTGCTATTTTTTTCTTTGATATTTAAATATTTTATTATGGTAAAATTTTAAAACTTCTTTGTAAAAGAGCTATCGTGTTAACATATTTAAGTGTACAGTGTGGTATTTTTAATGTAGACAGAATGTTGTACAGTCGATCTCTAGATTTTACTCATTTTTCATAAAGGAAAATTTAAATCTTTTGAGTAGCAACTCCCTAACACCACTTCACCTCACCCCACCCCAGGAACCATCATTCTATTGTCTGTATCTGTCAGAGTGACTGTATTAGATGATGTTAGATTTACATGATCTAGCTTTTGAGCTATCCTAACTGATGCTAAGTAAAACGGGTGTACTATCACTGCACAAATCTGTCTGAACTGCAAATTCAAAGGTGAAAGAAATAGAGATGTGAGGGCTTTAAGTTACAAAGTTTTAGGAGTGATTTATTGTATAGAAATAGATGACTTAAGAATAAAAATTTGTGTGTTTTTCAAAACAGTTCAAAACAATACTGTGTATTGTTTTACTGCTCTACATATGTGGTGTCGTGTAATAACATGGATGGCAATAATGAAATAGAAGTTCAGAATACTGCAAATTTATTGAGAAAGAGGAAATGAGATTGGCTTGGGCCTCACAGGGACTTGTGAAGATTTTGTTGTTATTTGCTTGTTTGACTTTAATATGTGATCTGTAAAAAAAAAAAAAAATTTGATAGAGCTTGATGGTAGGAATATGGGGTTTTATTTTATTATTTCATATATTCTATGTTTTAGTCAGCTTTCTTATTACTGTGACCAAAAGACTCAACAAGAACTATTTTAGAAAGGAAAAGTTTATTTGGGGGCTCATGGTTTCATATTTCTCAGTCTATAAATAGAAGACTCCATAGCTCTGGACCTGAGGTGAAGCAGAACACTGTGACAGAAGAGTGTGGAAGAGAAAGCAGGTCAGGACAAGGCCACCAAGTTATATAGAGAGAGAGACTCCCCTCAACAAGGGCAAAATATATACCCCAAAGGCATATCCCCAATGACCCACCTCCTCCAGCCACACCCTACCTGCCTACAGTCACCACCAATTAATTCCAGTCAGGGGATTAACGCACAGATTAGGTTAAGGCTCTCATAACCCAATCATTTCACCTCCAAACTTTCTTATATTATCTCATACATGAGCTTTTGGGGTATACTTTGCATCTAAACCATAATATTCTATTATTGATATTATTTACTAATAAGAAAGATATTTTTTCACTTGAAATTAAAAAGATAATGAGGCAGTGCTGTCTAGTGAGAAAGGTTCCTGTTTAGAATTAGAAAACTTGGGTTTTGTTTTTGGAATCCTGAGGATGCTAATCACTCACCAACCATGTTAAAGACAAATGCTAAGGACTAAATAAGGATCAAAGCATGTCATGTGTTTTATTCTATATTAAACTAGTTACCCAATTCAGCAGAGTCTTGTATTTCCATCCCTGACTCTAGGCCTACGGCTCCAACGTCAGTGACTCACTAAAGTACAAAACAAAAGATGGAATAATCCATCCAATGCCTCAACAATTTATTATATGGAGATACATGACCAAGGCTGTTTGATTTCTAATTCTGCCACTAGCTAGCTTTCTGACCTTACACAAATTATTTAAAAAGTCTAAGCCTGACTTTGCACATTTAGAAAAGGAGGCTATTTAAATCTGCTTTCCAGGGTGTTATGAGGATTAGAGATAAGGTGCTTACTATTTAGGACAGTGTCTTGCATGTACACAGATGCCCAATAACAAACAATAGTTTTAAATACCAAAGATAATCCCTCTTAGAACAACACTGAAGATGTTTTGAATACTTTTCAAATCAAAAGGAAATCTATTCATCTTCTGAATGATTATTTTAAACTGATCTCTTAAGCATATATGAATTTAAAATAAGTGAGAGTTACAATTACTTGGAATGTATAGAAATTATGACCAATTTTAATAGTTTCACAAACTTCAAAAAATATTTGTAGCAATTGTAAAACAAAGTGGATAGCCAGCCATGATCTCTTTGATTTAAAATAATACATAATCCAATTAAGTGGAATAAAATTTTCTAATGCTTTTTTTTTTTTTTTTAGAACAAACATAAAAATAGATCACTCATTGCTTAGGGATGTAAAAGTTGCTGGAAGAAGGCTGAGGTAAAAATAGGAGATTGTAGCTGCTCTGGATGTATTTTTAGATTAGTGGCCTCTCTGACCAGAATAATATATATAGTGATGATGATGAGGTCAGACAGCAATTGTCTTCAAAAACTGATACTTACTTGTTCTTATGCATCTCAGACTCATACTGAAGGAACATCTCTGCTTTTTCTTTGGTGACATAAGGAAAGCAAATTTTAATGAATTTTATAGTCAGAAAATTTTAAGTCTTATCCCATCACTAACTCCTCAATGGGTGTAAATCTAAGAATAGTAATGCCTACCTCACAATGTCTTTTTGAAAACCGAAGTAGGATATGTAAAATACTTGATACATAATAAGTATTCAATAAACACTAGTTCACTTTTACTTTCTCTCTTAGTCAAAGATTGTCCTAATATTGCTCAGTTTGAGTTTAAAATAAGATGAAGTGCTACATTAAGCATTGACACAAGTTCTCCAGTATGGATTAAAGCCAAGGTGATGGAACTCTACAGAAGGATAGGAACCTCTCTGATCTGAAAACTTCTTTATCAAAACTTGTCCAGGCTCAGTTCCAAGATGGTGGCCTAGACGAATCATATGATTTTATCAATCAATGCAGAGAAGGCATTTGACAAATGCCCTTTTAGGCTCAAAACACTAGAAAAACTTGGGATAGAAGAAACATACCTCAACTTTGTAAAAGCAATCTATGCTAAACCCAAGGCCAACATTATCCTAAATGGAGAAAAATTGGAATCATTCCCTCTGAAAATGGGAATTAGACAGGGATGCCCTCTCTCACCACTGCTATTCAACATAGTCCTTGAAACACTAGCCAGAGCAATTAGACAGAAGAAAGAAATTAAGGGATACGAATTGGAAAAGAAAAACTCAAACTATCATTATTTGCAGATGAAATTATTCTATAGAGGATCCAAAAAATCTACCAGAAAACTTTTAGAATTAATAAATTATTTCAGCAAAGTAGCAGGATATAAAATCAACACCCACTAATCAATTGCATTTCTATACATCAGTGATAAACCCTCTGAAAGAGAAATTAGCCTCAATTCACAATAGCCTCAAAAAAAAAAAAAAATACTTGGGAATCAATTTAACAAAACAGGCGAAAGACCTCTACAATGCAAACTACAAGACACTGAAGAAAGAAATTGAAGAAGACCTTAGAAGATGGAATAATCTCCCATGCTCCTGGATATGCAGAATCAATATCGTTAAAATGGCCATATTTCCCAAAGCACTATATAGATTCAATGCAATCCCAATTAAAATCCCAACATCATTCCTTATAGAAATAGAGAAGGCAATCATGAAATTCATTTGGAAGAATAAGAGACCCAGAATAGCCAAAGCAATCCTTAGCAAGAAGGGTGAAGCAGGAGGCATCACAATACCAGACCTCAGATTATACTACAAAGCTATACTAGCAAAAACAGCATAGTATTGGCACCAAAATAATCATGTAGACCAATGATATAGAATAGAAGACACAGAGATGAACCCACTTACATACAGTTACCTTATACTAGATAAAGGAGCCAAACATGTACACTGGAGAAAAGATAGCCTGTTCAACAAATGGTGCTGGGAAAACTGGAAATCCATATGGAGCAAAATGAAACTAAACCCCTATCTCTCACCATGCACAAAACTCAACTCAAAGTGGATCAAGGACCTGGGAATCAGACCAGAGATCCAACACCTAATAGAAGAAAAAATAGGCCCAAATCTTCATCATGTCAGATTAGGACCATACTTCCTTAACAAGACTCCTATAGCACAAGAAGTAAAATCAAGAATCAACAAATGGGATGGACTCAAACTAAAAAGCTTCTTCTCAGCACAAGAAATAATCAATGAAGTGAACAGAGAACCAACATTCTGGGAACAAATCTTTGCCACACACATCTGATAGAGCACTAATCTCCAGGATATATAAAGAGCTCAAAAAACTTAACACCAAACAAACTAACAACACAATCAATAAATGGGCCAAAGAGCTGAACACAAACTTCACAGAAGAAGATATACAATCCATCAACAGATATATGAAAAAATGTTGCACATCTCTAGCAATCAGAGAAATGCAAATCAAAACTACCCTAAGATTTCATCTCATGCCAGTCAGAATGGCAACTATCAAGAATACAAACAACACTAAGTGTTGGCGAGGTTGTGGGGAAAAAGGCACACTCATACATTGCTGGTGGAACTGCAAATTGGTTCAACCAATCTGGAAAGCAGTATGGAGATTCCTTAGAAAACTTAGAATGCAACCACCATTTGAGCCTGCTATCCCACTCCTCGGTCTATACCCAGAAGACTTAAAAACAGCATACTACAGTGCTGCAGCCACTTCAATGTTTATAACAGTTCAATTCACAATAGCTAAACTGTGGAACCAACCAAGATGCCCTTCGATAGATGACGGGATAAAGAAACTGTGGTATATATACACAATGGAATATTACTCAGCAATAAGAGAGAATAAAATTATGGCATTTGCAGGTAAATGGATGGAGTTGGAGAATATCATTCTAAGTGAAGTAAGCCAATCTCAGAAAACCAAATGCCAAATGTACTCGTTGATAAGTGGATGCTGATCCATAATGTGGGGAAGGACATGAGAACAAGGGAGGAACTCTGTTCACAGGGGTGTAAGGGGGGAGGGGGCATGAGGACAGTAAAGGTGGTGGAATATGATGGTCACAATAGCCCTAACTTTATGTATGACTGCATATATGTTGTGATTCTATAACTAACAACTAGAGAATTGATATGTTATCCTCTATCTATGTACAATGAATCAAATTGCACTCTGTTAACATGTAAACCTAAATAGAATAAATAAATAAAATATGAAAAAAAACTTGTCCATTTAGAGAAACTAGTTATGTTATCTCACCAAAGAAAAAATATTTTAGGCACTTGTTGAGAATTTTGTGGCAGCATAAGTGGAAGAAAGAAATATACACCAGACAGGGGTTGGGGTTATGGCGCAGTGGTAGTGTGCTGGCCTAGCATGCGGGAGGCACTGGGTTCGATCCTCAGCACCACATAAAAATAAAATAAAGATATTCTGTCCACCTACAACTAAAAAATAAATATTTTTAAAAAATATACACCAGACAAATATGGAGTAATAACAATAAATAATCAATAATCCCTATCACTATCACTGTGTGTAGACTACATGGGCACAGAAGTCATAACACATATGCATTCTTCCATTCTGATGGAGATTTCACAGTGAAATAATTCCTCTCCCAAGAGTGTTTAAGGTACACTCATGAATGCACAGTGAAAAAAAAAAAAATGAGGTTTTGGCTGTTGATAGTCTTTGTGTTCATTCATATGACAGAAGACAGAACCTTATATTTGTAGGTTCCAAAATGAGAAATTTAGATAACTGAATTTCAAGGTAAAATTGCTATTCTGCTTCACTTCACATGAATGGGTGTGAGGGTCTTCTTTTATAGGGGAGAATTTTTAAGGCTATAGAAAAGCCCTATAAAGAAAATATGGGGAAATATAATTCTCTAAAAAGAATCTAGATGTGGAACAAATATTGGATAATCTTAACCCAAAAGTAATTAGAGTGGATAAAAATTCAGAATAAGTAATTTTACTTTGGAAAAAATAGACTGGGAGTATTATAGAACAAAGAAAAGACAAGACTTAAATACAAACAACAACAACAATGATATTATCAGGCAGAATGGGAAAGGGCAGGCAGGAAATGTGAGCTATCAGGACCTAGTGTACTTACTGATCAGTAGAATTAAATCAATATGACACATCCCTAATATAGCATGCCATTGTACACTTAGCCTAGCTTTCTGTGTCCTTCTGTTGCTTGTGATAAGGGCAATTATCCTATTTCCCATTGTTCTTTAAATTATAAACAGAGCTAGGACTGGAACCAACATTACTGAAGAGACTGCCAAATTGTGCTGATAGCAACTAGCATGTTTTATAGCTGTCATATTTAGATTCCCTTTACACAAATAATCCAAACAAACCAATTAGCAACTACATAATATGCCCACACTATGGAATTCTGATTTGATATTGTGAATATATAAGACAACATATAAAATACACAATCATTCTGCAAACCTCTAATGACTCTATTCTAAGTGCTTTATAATTCCCCACTTATTCCTTCAAAACACTCATGTCAGAGGGCCAATATCCTAAATTCCCTTTAAAAATGCTCAAAATTAGCCTTTTAAAGGCAGTTAGAGAATAAGAATTAACCAGGGGCAAAATGTGGGGAAATAATGGTCCAATTTGTCACTTTATTTCTAATTTTGGTCTGAAAAAAACTGGCTAAAAAAACTTCAATGAAATAGGTATCATTTTGTTCAGATAATGCTGTGCTTTGGTGTATCAGAATTGCTTCTGAAGGGAAACAGATATGATCCACAAACATGTTAGTGACATGCATGAGAAAGCTTCCAAGTAGATTCTGTAATACAAATCTGTCAGAGTTTGAATAGATACTGTCTTGAAGTCTACTATTATTTCATGTAATATAATGACATTTCTTATATCACATTTCAGTTTTGCTGCTATACCAGAAAACTAAAAACTAGGTAGTTTAAAAAGAACACAATTATTTTCTCATGGTTCTGGAAGTTTAGAAGTTCAAGGCCAAGGTGCCAGCAGGTTCAGTTGTCTGGTGAGAGCTGCTCTCTTTTTCCAAGACTGTGCCTGTTGCAGCATACTCTATAGGGTTTAAGGCTTTGTCCTCACATGGTGGAACACGGAAGAGTAAGAAAGTTGAACAATATGTAACTCCTGAAAAACAAAGAATGGGTTGCTCTGTTCTTTTCTTTATCCCTCATGATGGTTAGCATTCTATTAACAGCATATTAGGAGATTAAGAATAGTCATTACTTGGCTAGATATATAGCTCAGTTGGTAGAGTGCTTGCCTCACATGTACAAGGCCCTACGTTCAATCCCCAGAACCACAAAAAAAAAAAAAAAAAAAAAAAAAAAAAAAACCCAGTTATTACTTGATAGATGTAATCCTACAAATTTAAGTATTAGCTCTGGAGAAGCTAAGTAGTCCAATGTCAACTGTTGGCATTACCCATTTTTTTCTATTTTACCTTCCATTATTTCCTTTCTATCAATCTCTTCTCACTTAACATTTTTGCTTCCTTTTTCTTTTGTTTTTTTCTTTTTTAACTGTGCCTTTTGATGATAAAAACAATGACACTGATGACCATTTTTGTAGTCCCACTGAGGTCACTCACAGCTAATGGGGTTATGACCACTCTCCTATTTCCTAGGAAACAAGGAAGCAATGTAGAATTGAGTTAGCTTCAATCGAAAAGATACATATTAGCCCCTGGTCAGAGTTGAAACAAAAGCTACTGCTAAAAATAGTTCTTTTTCCACTTTCAGTGTCATTTGCCATTTTTAATAAACCAGAGAATACTTCCTCATCCTTATCAATGTCCCCAGTTCATATTGTGACTATCATTTATTGATTTAATTTTAACATGTAACTGAAGAGATTCATTTTGACCCTGGAAACACAGTTCTTAAAAACAGTAAATGTACTCATTTGCTCTCTTGTTAGAAACCCTTATTATTGGAAAAACAAAAACACCTTTTCCTCTTACCCAAAGAACCTATATGGAGCTTTATTAAACTCATCTATTTTAATCTTTTTACCTACTTACTAATATCTGTCCAAAGAGGAAACAAAAGTACAACAAAAATTCAGAAAATAACTTTTTTTTGAGTTCAATGTTTCTTGACAAAGGGAGAAGGTATGAGTATTCATCAATATAAATCAAAAAACTGAGGATTTAATAAAAGTCATCCAGAATGGACTTTGTAGCATTGTTCTTTAGCATCCTTTGGCTTTTTGACACTGATTAAATAAGAAACTTTGAAAGGAATGGAATCTTTGACATGTTTGAAATACTCAAGTTTTAAGGAAACTATTTTAGATAAAATGTGACACCTTGCTGATTCTGGCCCACTTTTAGAGACATGTTCAAATCCTAAGCTTTTGTTATTTCTAAAATAGGTTGTTAAGTGATTTTCCTTTATAGTTTTTCTTTCTGCCTGAATGGACCCACTTCTAAACACCCACATTGGTTTGTGAAGACATTTCTGGAAAAACAGAACAGTCATAATTATTTTTTACCCATTTTTCTTATAAAATAGATCCTTACGTGGTTTAGTTTTTTGGTTTTGATTTTTTGTTGTTGTTGTTTTGATCCTGGGTTTGTATATGTCAACATTCTTATTGCTCGAATAAATATAGCATCAAAACATCAATTAAATAAACTACATATTTTATGACAAATACAGCACTTGAGATTTTATGCTCCACATTTTCTGAGATATCAGTATAGATTTCTGAAGATCATGCATTTGCTTTGATTTCATAATAAGAAACAAGTACCTACTCCTCCTGGGCTTGTGGCCTTCTTTGCATCAATAGTAGGTTTTTTAGTCTCACTATGATAATGCTGTTTTCCTGAACATACTCTTCCCTTTATGAAAGCAATGATAGGCAATTATTGTTGGTATCTCTTTGAAGAAAATAAACATAAAAATGTATGCAACTCTTAAAGAAATAGGGGGAAAACTTGTAAGGATTATGAAGGCGATCAGACACGTTACATGTAATATGAAAGTCACAAAACCTATCGAGAGTAATTTTTTCTTTTATTCTTTGACAATATCATTGTATTCAGTTAATGAGAATCATCATCAAGCCTCTCTGAGACAAAGGAAGCCAGTAACTTAAAGTTGAACTTTCCCAAGTACAGTATTCTCAAAACACATTGTTACAATAGGAAACAAAAAATAAGTACATTGTTTTAGCTTTCTATATTCAGGAACAAAAATAACCATACCACACTGAGGAATTTCAAGGTCTAATAATACATTAAAATGTTTTTATTGGTAGTAATTAGTAGGTTAAAAAAGCTAGCTTTCACCTCCATTTCTCAAGTAAGTATGGAAATCATTCCTCTAATTGATTTCCACATATGTGGTTTGTAATAAAATAGCTTTTTTGGCTAAGTGAGGTATTAGCCATTCTATGTAATTAAATACAAATGTCTAGGTCATTAGTAATCAAACTTGTTCTGGCTTTTAATTAAAATATTATTGCATTTAATTTTCTGTTAACATTTTAGATTCTCTATGTACCAGAATCTTGATATTTTCCTGGATCTTGATATATTTCTGTGTATAGGAAATTGTGAACAAGAGACTCCACTCCTGGAAAGACTGAGAAAGGATATTAATGGGTATGAATACAATTCATAGAATTGCTGGAAGGGCTGAAGAAATACTGTGTTGCTAGATTTCTAAAAATGACTTTCCAGACCACAGTGGCACAGTGCTCCAAGGAGGTCATTTTCATGATCTATAGCAAAAAATTTCATGGCCCATACATACCCCTTGTTCTCCTATTACTCAGCTCCAAACTAAAATATTATATGAGTGTATCTAATTTTCCAAACCTAAATCAATATGTAACTCTATCTGCAAAAGACTGAGAAGAGTAGCCGGGCGAGGTGGTGCACGCCTATAATCCCAATGGCTGGGGAGGCTGAGACAGGAGAATGACAAGTTCAAAGCTAGCCTCAACAATGGCGAGGTACTGCAACTCAGTGAGACCCTGTCTCTAAATAAAACACAAAATAGGGCTGGGGATGTGGCTCAGTGATGAGTATTCCTGAGTTCAATCCCCAGTACCAAAAGAAAAAAGGAAAAAAAAGACTGAAAAGAGTAAATTTCATGTCTCCATCCTCTCCATTCAAAAAGAAAAAATGGTTTTTAGAAGAACTAATCCATTTTCTTCATTCTTTTGCTTTTGGAAACCAAAATGTTTATGGGTAGGGGCTAAATAGACCAAGATTTAATCCCACTAAACATAATCTGTTTTATATAGAGCACCATAATTTACTATAAAATAATTGCATTTTTACATGATTTCAAACAAGAAGAGTGGATGAGCCATCAGAAATACTTAACTGCTCACTGAAGGAAAAAAAAAAAAAAACATGTAATTGTTGATACTTCCATTGATTAATGGAGAACTGAAACGGTAACTTTTATTTTTAAAGTTGTGAAAATCATGTCCATGAGACAGCACATTAATATAAAGCTGTGATCTTCTTTTATACAAAAGTCTTTATCATTTCTTTTATATTTCAAGCTCAAGTATATTATGAGTTTCAAACAAGGACAAAAATAAAGTAATCCTTGTCACGTTTAAAAGAAGGTGGTTTGTTAAGCATCCGATAAAATTTTATTAGAAAATAAAGCCATCAAGAATACAAAATTAAATTTTAAAATCCCATTATAATGTTAAATAATAGATTGATTTTGAAGTGTAGAAATGTTCTTATTTTTCTTATCTCTCCTGCAACAGGGGAAAATTAAGAGAGTTTAAAGATTTCTATAAGCCTTATATGGCACTTATAGGACTATTATAGGCATCACATATCTGAGTCTTAACAAGATATTCATCCAGAGAATTGTAGGAGAGTGGGTGGTACAAACAATTGAGTTTGTGGCCAATAATATCCTTAAAGTCACATTTATGTTTTGATGTCAACCTAAGAGAAAACTGGTGCATGATAAAGATACTAACCTTGAACAGGGTATATTTAATATTTAAATTGGAAAATGAGTTAATGTTTAAAATATACATTTGTATCTCACTCAGTTTTCAGAATTATACAAAGAAATATGTGAAGTTAGTGTCTTTATTTTACACACACAGAATATAAGTTACTTGCCAAAGGTAAAATAGATGATGAAGATGGAGTCAAGATTTGGACTCATGATCTGATCAGTCATTTACTTTGTATGTTACTGCTAGAAGGTCAAATGCGCCAATGTCTCAATTTATACGAAATACTACAAAGTATATGTTTCCACACAGATACCTTAAACCTGAGATAAAAATAATATGGAAGTATAAAATGCCCTTATTTAGTTTCTGGACTTCAAACACTGGTTTCCAATGTTGTTTTGTGAATTTTTTTTTTTTTTTTTTTTTTTTTTTTGGTGCAGGGGATTGAACTCAGGGGCACTCTACCACTGAGCCACATCCCCACCCCTATTTTGTACTTTATTTACAGACAGGGTCTCACTATGTTGCTTAGTGCCTCGCTTTTGTTGAGGCTAGCTTTGAATTCCACGTTCCTCCTGCCTCAGCCTCCAGAGCTGCTGGGATTACAAGCATGTGCGGCTGCACCGGGCACTGATTTTTTTTAATAATCCATAAGATTCATATAATGTAGCACTCACAAAAATAGTCATTTGAGAATTATTTGTGGAATGTAATACAAGTGAAGTAAAATGAGATCTGATTTCACTGGAGTCCTTATATTTCTATGTCTATTTGTATGTATTTCTCTAAGATCAAATTTGCCATTGCAGTTATCTTTTTGTAAATATCTGTATCATTCCTTACCTAAAGTCTAAGCCTTTCCAAGCATCTAACTTTGATGATTATATCAATGTTACTATTAATTTACAATATTCAATGTATCCTCCACTCACTTAACCTTTATTAAACCTTTTCTTCCAAAACTCTCTCAGTATGTCCTCTGATGAAAAACTAAAATACACACACACACACACACACACACACACACACCATTTTTAAAAGGTAAAATGCTCAGAAACAAAAAAAATGTTCATTTTCTTGGATCAATGAAATTCCAATTCTTTCCTGAGGATATAATTTAACTTTTAGGCAACTCTAGTAAAGAAAACCACCCCCACAGACACAGTGAACTTTTTCTTTATGAATGAATTGTTGGAGTTATAATTTTCTCCTCTCTAATTCTCCCTGCAAAAATATCTAATCTTCTGATTGACCCATCTCCTCAGATTTTAATTTCAATCATGATTTCGTTTTAAGAAGTTACATATTTTTCAAATTATTTTCTAATTACATAAGCTTTCACCTTTTCTATATATTTTCTATTTTTAAACACATCAAAATTATTATTTTATATTCTGGGTTACATTGTCCCAAAAATTAAAGTCTTCACTGACTTAAGTCTACTGGTGCTTTTTCTGTTTCCTCTCACTAATCATGATTTGTGTCCTTAAGTGTTTTATAATTTTTGACCCTGCCCTCCTGTGATTTTGAAATTTTAACTGCACAATTTCTTTGAGGACCATTTTGAAACTGCACTCTTACAACGAGCATTGTATTGAATTCTTCAGAATCTAGGTGCATTTCAAACTGAGAACAGCTTTAAATTAAATTCTTTGCTTAGGGTATTTCTATTGATGACTGTTTGTTCTATAAGATGAGCCACCAGTTCTCACAGAGGCATATTTGTAGTTACTAATTTTCAGATTATTTCACTTTTCTCCATTCAGTGAGGGCGTGGTTAAGGAGAATGAGTAAATTTACTTTTTTTTAAAACCTATATATAGATGGAATATCTTACTTGGGTCTTCTATTCATGGAAAGCTCTCTGAGACTTTAATCTCAAGCCTATCTCATCATAATTCCACAGTTTACAGAGCTTCAAAACTCTAGATTAAAACAATAGTTTGGCAAAAGACTCATGATCAGAAGAGGTAGTCAGTACTGACGTACCTTCCAAAGTACCCATTTCTCACCTTTTTTTTTTTTTTATCTCTGGAGTTTCCTTATTTTTTCCATAGTGCAGCAACATTTTTTAAAAACTTCATTGAAGCAGTTTTAGATTCACAGCAAAATTGAACAGAAGGTACGGAGATTGCCCATACACCTATTGTTCCAAATATATACAACTTCTTCCCCACCAATGTCTCCCACAAGAGTGGTAAGATTTGATACAGTTGATAAGGCTATGTTGACATGTGCTAATCAACCAATGTCCACAGTTTACTATAGGATTCATTATGCTTTCTATTAATTTAAAAAGAAGATGTAATGAAATATATTCATTATTATCGTATCATAGAGAGGATTTTCACTGCCTTAAACATTTTCAGTTCATTCCCTCTTTATCCCTCCCTCCACACTAGCTCCTGGAAACCACTAATCTTCTTATGATTTCCATAATTTTGCCTCACTTAGAATATCATATAGTTAGAATCATACATAACCATATGTTACTTTTTCAGAGTGACTCTGAAAGATGCTAGTTACATGCATGTTTTTAGTTAGCTTTTTCACTGCTATAACCAAAAGATCTGACAACAATAATTGAAGGAAGAAAAGTTTGTTTGGAGGCTCACAGTTTCAGAGGTCTCAGTCCATAGTTGGCCAACTCCATTCCTTCAGGCCTGAGATGAGTCAGAAAATTATGGCAAAAGGGTATGCCAGAGGAAAGCAGCTGAGGACATGATTTCTAGAAACAGAGAGCTCTGCTCAGCCAGGACAAAGCATAAACCCTAAAGTCATGCCCCCAAGGACTCACCTTCTCCAGCCACATCTTCCTGCCTATAGTTATAACCAAGTTAAACCCAATCAGGGGATTAATGCACTGATTAGGTAAACCTCTTATAACTCAAACATTTTATCTCTAAACTTTCTTGCATTGTTTCACACATGAGCTTTTGGGAGACACCTCACATCCAAACTGTAACAATGCATTTAATATTCTTCCATTTGTTTTCATGGTTTAATGGTCCTTTGCTTTTTAGTGATGAATATTATTCCATTGTCTAGATGTATCATGGTTTGTGTATCCATCCACCACTGAAGAATATATGGGTTGCTTCCCAGTATGAGCAACTATGAATAAACTTGCTATAAGCATCATGTTTTTAATAGTGTGTTTAAATTATTTTCAAAGGAAGGGTTGTTTGTGTTATCAACCCTGCTATCAGCAGAATTGTGAAGCTTGTGAAAGTATTCATATTCTTGTTTGAGTATGTTTGTTCTGAATTAAAGATTTTATGAACAGATTAGAGCCAGTGAAATTCTGTCATATTACAAACAAATTATATTTATTTTGTAAAACTTGAAAAACAGAATTCATAATTAAAAATATTTGAAGTTTATAGACACAATATTCAGATTCTGTTTTCTGTGAGGTAGATACTTACAAATGATACAGAACTCAATGACAAATTAATAGGGGGAATGATTAGAGATTTAGAAAAGTAGAGGTAGCAACTCTCCTTTTCCATAGAAATTCTCAAAAAAGGGACAAATTATTATTTTTCTATGAGAAGCAAAAATATATACATATTATTTTGGGTTTAACTGGTTGAATTCTAAATTATCTTGTACTCTAACATGCAAAAAATTAAGAATCACTGATTTAAAATCATGTGATAAAAATTTTAAACCTAAAATTTTGACCACTTCTCTTCAAGTTCCAAATGTATGAAATATTTTCAAATTTATCTGTTATCATTGCAACTTATGAATTCAGGCAATTTTTTTTCTTTTTTGGTACTGGTCATTGAACTCAGGGGCACTCAACCACTGAGCCACATCCTCAGCCCTATTTTATGTTTTTATGTAGAAACAGGGTCTCACTAAATTGCTTAGTGCCTCGCCGTTGCTGAGGCTGACTTTGAACTTGCGATTCTCCTGTGTCAGCCTCCCTAAGTGCTGGGATTACAGGCTTTCTTCACTGTGCCCGGCTTCAGGCACTTCTTTAATTAATTTATTTAAAAAAAAAAAAAAAGGTAATCAGTTTCTAAATGCTTCTTGATTTCTATTCAATCATTAATTTATACTAAAAAGTCAAAATATAAATGGAATATTTTTATAATTCCATTATAATCTTAAAATTCTTATATTCCAACAATTACCAATGTAAATTTTCTTAAGGTTTTTAACTTTTAACTTGTGTATTACAATGAAAGCATAACTGAAAATTTAAAATGAAAGCAATTCAATATTGAGTGTGTAGAGTTTTATTATATGATGAGATAAACATTGAAGTTTAATAACAGTGTTTTCATAAATTAAACCATAGGTTATATAAAATTATAAGTACAAATAAAGTGCAGAATAGAAAAGCACACATTTACACATATAGCTCTTAATAACCTTATATAATTCACATAGTAATTACCTATGAAATTGTAATTTCTGTAGAAGTGAAAAACCATTTGTTCCTCATAGACTTTTCATTAATTTTTTTTGTTTGTGTGTTTTAATTTTTATTACATTCTGGGAAATCTAATTTCATGCTTCTTGCTACAATGTGTTCCTAGAAACCAAGTCTTAAAGAATAGTATCATAATTGGGTGTTGTTTTCTTGAACAAAAACTCAGCACTGACTAAATCTTAATCTGAACTAAAATATGTCATATAGAAAGCCAGACAAATCTCAAATCATTTAAACAATAAAAATCATTTAGACAATAAAAACGATGCTCTGAAATCTATAAACAAAAATTCAATGTACATATTAATTATGGAAAAATTCTATCACAATTTCAGATAGAGCTATTATCTCAGAAACTTCACAAAAAGCTTAAAGCTT
Organism: Geosciurus inauris; assembly: GCA_004024805.1. Lineage (NCBI taxonomy): Eukaryota > Metazoa > Chordata > Mammalia > Rodentia > Sciuridae > Geosciurus > Geosciurus inauris. Next base: position 86,766 of record PVHX01005105.1, on the reverse strand, counting down.
ACCTGTAAGAGACATTAAACATTTTTTAAAAAATTCATCTTCTTTATCTTCTTAGAATTAAGAGGGATGTGTAGGAGATGATGAACCTGATGTCCTTAAGAGAGTTTATAAGGTCTTGAATCATACATCATTTTTTCCCATATAAATTTCTCATTATTATATAGCAACTTTCAAAAAATTATTATGTTGATCTTAAAAGTAGACTTTAAGTAGTGTATTTACTGCTTCTGGTTTTTTTTTTTTTTTTCTTACTGAAAAGCATTTTAAAATGTGAGTTACTACCTTTTACTCATCTTCACCAATAATGAAGTCATTTCATTCATGATCTTCAAGATTTATTGTGTCTTCTGGGATCTCACAACACTTCACAACCCACATGCTTAAATGTTTTATTTTCTTTCTTAATTTTCAATCTTCTCACTCTTAGGGAGTTCCAGGTAGCATTGAGTAAACAGAACAAAGGAGAAGTTTAAAAGACTCTGAAAAATAAAACAATGACCTTTTGAAAATCAATTGGTGACATGGTCATGTTGAATGTAAAAAATGTCATGATTATCTATCAATAATAGCTAACACTTATCGAATATTTGTCATGTGCCAGGAATAATACTCACACTAATTTATGCTACAGGAGAATTCTAAAATGACTAAATACAGATGCTCACCTCCTCCATACAAAAGAACCAAAATATCAAATGAATAGCTGTGAAGCCAGAATTAGACAAGCAGTCAGTGTAGATAGGTAAATTGAGTCAGGTCAGATCAAGGAGGCCAATTTGGGTCTGGGAGGTTGGAGAGGGATTGAAATGCCTTCAGAGCCCCTCCTCCACCCTTATCAAGATAACCTGCCCCTGCTCCAACCTGTTGCTAAGGTAACCTGTCTGAGGATTATCTCTCCCTACATGGAGTTGTTAATTACACCCCTTCCTGCCCAGATCACTCCACCTGGGCCCTTTCCCCTGTCGGTGTGCTTTTCCACATTTTTGGCCATCTCACCAAACATCCTGGGCCTAGTCACGCACACAGGAAGGAGAGAGATAGAGGAAGAGAGCAGGAGAACAAAAGAAGCCTAGGACATATAGAACGGCAAGACACATGTACTTCTTGTGATACCAGGATACTAGCTATGGCCCAACCTTCTCCCTCTGAGGAGTCTATGTTACCTCTTTTTAAATAAACCCTGCTTAAATGCTTGCCTTGGTGTGCTTCTCTAATGTTCAAACTTCAACATGTGAAAGAGCAGAACTCATCACTGGTAACCAGTGGTATCAGCTGCATATCAAGGTAAGTAGCTGAGGTACAGCACTGGAACTCAATAAGGGAAACACAGGAATACTGTAAGACACAGAGACCTGGGAAAGGCAGCACAGAGAGAGGAAAACAGCACAACAGTAAATGTAACCCTGACCCCATGGCTGGGAGGGCTATCCATTGCAGGAATCCAACACTGAAGACACAATACACCAGGAATTCTAGCTACAAAAAGTTTTACAGTCATCATACACTTGGAACCAGGTACGAAGACTACTGAGAGTCTGTACCATTGTTTTGCTTTAGAGAAGGAGCTCACGTTATCTCCTTCTCCTCTCCCCAAAGCACAGGTCACTGCAGGGCAGCACCATCTTGAGAAAGGTGTCATTGTCAGCATTCATACTCCTAAAGAACCACAGCCTCTGCACATGCCCATTGCTGAGGAACCACAGACATTCCACCACACCAGCAGAAAGGACTTCAGCCTCATGACCTTAACTAGATTCCCAGAGTGATAATGTAATCCCAGCATCCAAACCCATTCAGCACCTTTTGCCACAGGATATTGGCTCAGATAGTAGGAGTACCCCTAAGAACCAAGAGACTGGAGTGCTTGTCCCTGGGACATGGGACCAATCCATCCTCATTTCCACTATTACCCACTGCCATGTTGGCCCACATAGTAAAACAGACTTATCCAGAGTAAAAGAAGGGGACCCAAAGGCAGAATCCATGGGATGAGGATGTCCTGTCCCTTTTATACATCTAAAGTCTCCCTTGTTCTCCTGCATTATTCTCCCTTATCTTGTTCATCTTCCCTCATCTTGCATAGTGACTGGGGAATGCCCAGGGGGTAAGCAGCTGGACTGGAAGGGCCAAGGTGGAGTGCTAGGCAGGAAGGGAGCAGCAGCCCAGGGGACATTGATTAATAGCTCTCTGTGTGCTGGAGAATTGCTTCATTAACAGCATTTTGGGGAGGGGTAGTATCAAAGGGCTCTGGAGACATGAAAGTTCCAGTCTCCCAGGGATGTTGTCCAATTTCCCAGGCTCAAATTAGCCTCTGTTTTCTCTGTCCCACCACATTTACCTATCTACACTGACTGCTTGTCTTTCATTCTGGCTTCACCACCACCGAGACTGAAGGTATGCACACTGTAGCCCTATCGTGTTGTTACTGCCATTAATTACAGCTGAAGAAACCACAAGGAGACTACAATACAACATACCACTGGAGCCCAAGCCAATAAAATCTACCAAACTAACACCCTAAACCAGTGTTTACTACAAAAGCCACCCTATAAAAGTAGAAGAGACAGCTGGTCTACCAGATCCACAAACATCAACATAAGGACACAAAAGGCATGAAAAAGCAAAGTAAAATGACACCGCCAAAGGGACAAAATAACTCTTTAGTAGCAGGTCTCAAACAAAAGGACATTGATAAAATGCATGATAAGGAAATCAAAAGCATATTTATAAGAAGACTGAATAAGATACAAATGAACAGAGATAGTTCAATTAAATTAGGAAAACAATTCATAAAAATAATTTCAAAAATCAACAAAGAGATATTCTTTTCTCTTTTATGGTAGCCATCATGAAAAAGAACCAAACACAAAACATTAAATTCAATAATTATATATGCTCATATAAAGTACAGTCCAGACTCTCAACTACACACTAGATCAAGCAGAAGAAAGATATACCACTTGTAATATCCCAGTCAGACAAAAAAGGAGAAAAAGAAAGAAAAATAAAGAGAGAAAAGAATGTTTAAAACCTCTAAGATATATAGGGCAACATTAAGAGAAAAAAATTCAAATTGCTTACATTCTTAAAATTGAAAATTTCCCTGATCTTGGGGAAAATGTGGGCATCTGCGTCCAGGGTGCCCAAAGGATCCTAAATAGATTGAACCCAAAAGGATCCTCACCATGGAATATTAAACTTCAAATACCAAAATCCATGCTGAAAAGAATTTTAAAAACAGTAAGAGAAAAACACCAAATAACATTGAAAAGAACATCCAGAACAATAGAGTAATAATAGATTTTTTTCAGCAGAAATTGTATGGGCCATGCTTCAGAAATAAGAGGAAGATAAAACCTTTTTAGACAAACCTAAACAGGAAATTCATCATCACTAGGACTGTGCTATAAGAAATAATAAACAAAGTCCTGAATCTGGGTGCAAAAGGATAATTACTACTATCATGATAACACCTGAAAGAATAAAACTCACTGATAATACACATAAACAAATGAAAAAGAGAAAAGAATCAAATCCTACCAGTACAGAAAAACACTGAGCCACAATGCTAAAAGGTAGGAAACACAGAAAGGAATAAAAAAAACATATGGAACAATCAGAAAATAATTATACAAATGGGCAGAAATAAATTCTTATCAATAATAATTTTGACAATAAGCAGATTATTTTCCCAATAAAAGATACCAATAGTTGAATGAATAAAGAAAACAAGATCCAAATCTATGCTGCTTACACACTGCTTTACTGATAGCAAAACACATAAAGTAAAAGTGAGGGGTTAGAAAAAGACAATCTATGAAAATGGAAATCAAAAGTGAACAGGACTAGCTAACTACACTTACATTGGATAAATAGACTTTAAATCAAAACCTGTAAAAGGACACTCTATATAATGAAAACAGGATTAACCCAAAAAGAGTTAATAACAATTATAAACGTACATGTATCCAATGCTGAAGCACCTAATTATATGAATCAAACATTATTAGATTTCAAGGCAGTGATTAACTAATACAATAAAAGTTGAAACTTTGATAGACCACTTTCATCAATGAACATATCATCCAGAGAGAGAATCAACAAAAAACATTAGTATTACAATATAATATAGACCAAAAGGACCTTAAAAACATTTACAGACTGTTTCATCCAATAGATGCAGAATTCACATTATACTCATGAGCATATGAAACATTCTCCAGCATAGATCATGTTAGGCCATCAAATTGCAAAAAACTGAAATCATGTAATATATCTTTTCTGAACTCAGTGAAGTAAAACTACAAAATAGCAACAAGAGGGAATTTAGAAATTGTATAAATATATGGAAACTTAACAGCATACTCTTGAGTTACTATTTGGTCAATAAAAAATCAAAAGGGAGATTTTAAAAAATTCTTAAAAACAATAAAAATAAAAACATAGCATACCAAAACCTGGAATATAGTGAAAGCAATCCTAATGGGGAAGTTTGTAGGTGAAAGTTTACTGTACAATCTGAAACAAAACAAGAATGTCTTCTCTCATCTCTTTTATTCAACATAGTAGGAAGTCAGCCAGAGAAATCAAGCAACAGAAAGAAATAAAAGACATACGAATCAGAAAAGAAGAAAGCAAATCATCCTTGTAGCTAATGACATGAACTTATATGTAGAAAAACCTAAAGACTCCACCTACAAAAATGTTGGAACTGATAAATTCCAATTTACTGAAGTTGTAGCATATAAAATTGACATACATTTTATACACAATAATATTTTAATCACTAATAGCAAATAAGCTGAAAAGAAATTAAAAAGTACTACCATTCATGATATCTACCAAAAAATAAAAAGAATAAATTTGACAAAGCAGGTGAATTATCTTTGCAATGAAAAATTATAAATTTTTGATGAAAGAAGTTATAAAGGACACAAATAAAGAAAGATAGCCCATGCTCATTATTTAGAATTATAAGTCCCTACTACCTAAAGTGATCTTACATGTTCAATTAATCTCCATCCATATACCAATGACATTTTCCTCAGAACTAGAAAAATAATTGTAAAGTATATATAGAACCACAAAAGACCCAGAATAGACAAAACAATTATGAGAAGAAAAAGAAAAAACTGAAGGAATCACAATACTTGACTTCAAAACATGCTATAAGTCTATAGTAATCAAAACAATATGGTATTGTCACATAACAGACACAGAGAGACTGAATAGAATAGAAAATCTAGATATTCACGTATTTACAGCAATCTATTTTCAACAGAAGCACTAAGATTGTATATTGGAGTATGGATAATGTTTTCAATAAATGATAATGAGAAAAGTGCTTATACATAAGCCAAAGAAAAAAACTAGACCCCTACTTCTCACTTTATAAAACATCAACTTAAAATGAATCAAGAATCTAAATATAAGACCTAAAACTATGAAACTACTAGAAAAAACTTACAGTAAGTACTTCAAGACTTTTTGGATGAGACCATAAAATCCAAGAAAATAAAAGAATATATAGAAAAGTGAATTACACAAAACTGTGATGCCTCTGGGGAGGGGAGAATATTACAATTAATAGAGCAAAGAGAACCTACAAAATAGGAAAAAATTTTTGCAAATTTTTTATTTTATAGAGGGTTCATATTCAGAATATATAAACAACTCAGGCTACTCAACAGGAAAAAATGTAATAATTTAATTAGAAGTAAGCAAATAATTTGAATAGACATTTCTCAAAAGAAGATAGGCAAATGAATAAGTACATGAAAAAATATTAAACATCACTCAATATCTGATGAATGTAAATCAAGACTACCATGAGATATTATCACAGGCCAGTTGGAATATCCATTAACAAAAAGGGAAAAAAATGACAAATGCTAGTGAGGATGCAGAAAAAGGAAAACCCATACCTGTTGGTCAGATGTACATTGGTCAGTACATACATTATGGAAAAAAAGTATAGAGGTTCCTCAGAACAATGAAACTAAAATTGCCATAGACTTCCAAATTCTCACTACTGGGAGCATATCCAAAGGAAAGAGTATTAATATTTCCAAAGGAAATGATTATATGTGACATAAGACATAGATATCATTATATCAGAGATATACTCCATGCCTATATTTATTCAGCGCTATGCACAACAGCTAAAATATGGACATCGATCAAGTTTTCCATCAACAGATGAATGAATTTTAAAAAATGCAATACACACAATAAAATATTATTCGATCATTAAAAACGATGAAATATTTTCAGTTAAGGCAACATGAAAGGCGCTAGAAGACATTATGTTAAGTAAAATAAGCCCAGGAACAGAAGTTTGTGAAGTCTAAAAATGTTGATCACTTAGAATAAACTATAGGCCACTTAGAGCTAGGAAGGTTGGGGGGAAAGATATTGAGATCAGGGGATACTGGGTACCAAAATTCACTAAAAGTAAGGAAAATGATTCTGCTGCCTAATGACACAGTAGTAAACTATAGTATACAACAGTTTATTATACATTTCAAAATAAGTAGAAGAGTTTGAGGGTTCCCAACACATAGAAATGATAATATTTAAGGAATGAAAATTCTAATTACCATGATTTGATCATCACAAATTGTGTAAATACATCACATTATAATACCATACCCCACAAACATGAACAAATATTATGCCAATTTAGGAAACAAAAAATATAAGAATATTCATGACATAGATTTTTATTATGTTCATTTAACACCTGAAGAAATCAAATGCAAAAATGTCAATAACTTTCTCAAGATCACACACATAGTGAATGGAAAATTGATTTTTTAATTACATTAGCCTGTCTCTAAAATCTATGAACATTTTCCTTCCCACTTTGACTTCCTAGGAGCCTAGAGAGAGATGAGGAAGATCATTTGGATTTTAATTCCAGAAAACTAGAAATTATGGGTAATTTATTTTCAGGATATTCCAGAAACAAATCCAAAGTGGATATTTTGAAAGAACCATATTATGCAATTTTATGGTGTTTAAAAAATATGAAAACAACATTGTAAGCACAACATGGTTATTGTCTAGAAACTATGTAGTTTAATCAATCTATGCCAGCTCTATTCTTGTCTTAATCCATTGGTCAATTACATATATTCTGACTTATTTTTTCAGTATCAGGCATATCTAATAGACATGCACAAAAATGTTAAGAATTTTTGTCTTCCTGTAACATAGCAAACAATTTCACTAAAGTGATTTTCACAATCCATTTTTCCTATTGAAGGAATTTTCAAAGAAATACCAATTCAATGAGCTTGGCTTAATCTGCATTTTTTTTTAAGTGACTTGATTTATTTTGCAAATCAGTACAAAGTGAGGGGTGTAGATGCTGTTATGATCTCAACCCCTTAGGTTCCCTTCAGTCACCAACCTACAAGGCTTGAACAAATTCTACTGAGGATGTTTTCTGATGGCCATGCATATATTGTCACAGATACCACTGGGATTTCCTTGCTGAACTACAGCCACTAGATAAGCTCCCACAAGTTCACCATTTTCAGTCCAGAGATTTTTGAGTTTAGCCTTGTATACTTGAGTGCTTCCAAATCCATTCTGGATGTTCCAACAAGCATTTTTATTTAACAATTCAACCAAAAAGTAAATCAAAAGCTGAAATAACCTCAATATATTTGTTAAGCTCTTTACACCTAACCAAAGCAAATATAAAATTGTTCACTGGGCCATTAGCTGAATTAGATTTAGGGGTGGTTTGCTTGTTTTTATGTTAGTTTGCTTCTTTTTCAACCAAATAGATCAAGCAATAAATCCACAAATTTCTCAAGTAAAGAGTACAACAATAGTATAAAATGTTTTTCTGAAACAAACAAGCCAAACTTAAAATTTTCATAGACTCCAAATTCATGAGAGGTAAATGTGAGGGGAGGTACTATATTGTCTTTACATATTTCATTGCAGTAACTTGGAGATACTCTTTTGATTCTAAATATTGTTTAATTTTAGTAACTCATCCCTGTGGTAATGTTCTATTTGACTTCCTTTTGATATTTTACAAAAATGCTTTTCATTTTATTTTTTCCCACAATTGAGAGAATGAAAATGAATTCTTATACACATACAAACACACACTGCAGTTTTAATTCCTGAAAAAAAGAAATAATTGTCACTACCAGCTTTACTAGCTTTATATATTCCTCATTGTAGCCTTCAAGAGCTTCTATAATAACCTTAACTTACCTTTCTGACATTATTGCATAAATTTACCCTTTAGAAATTCTGTTACCAGATACTTAAAATAATCAACTTTAGCTAAAAAGAAACAATAATTTTCTATACTTTGTGTATATTTTATGCTCATCCTTTATTTATATTTTCTTCCTATACTTATGGGAAATTTTTGTATTAAATCAATTGTAGCCTGTGGACTACAATTTGAAAGAAAGGTAAGGAAGTCCTTTCATGTCCACTCTGGACCTATTGAATCAGAACCTCTTTATTTTTAACTCAATAATGCATTTATTCAAATTAGGTGTATATGACAGCAGAATGCATTTCAATTCATTGTACACAAATGCAACACGACTTTCATTTCTGTGGTTGTACACGATGAAGCATTGCACCATATGTGCAGTCATACATGTACCTAGGGTCATGATGTCCATCTCATTCCACCATTGTTCTTGCCCCCATACCCCTTCCACAACCCTCTTTACACTTTGACTAAAGTTCCTCCATTTTTCCTGGGCATGCCCCTCCCCCATTTATGGATCAGCATCCACTTATCAGAGAGAACATTCGGCCTTTGCTTTTGGGAATTGGCTTACTTCTATTAGCATGATATTCTCCAACTCCACCCATTTACCTGCAAATGCCATAGTTTGATTCTCTTTTAATGCTGACTAATATTCCATTGTGTATATATACCACAGTTTCTTTATCCATTCATCTATTGAGGGACATCTAGTTTGCTTCCACAGTTTAGCTATTGTGAATTGAGCTGCTATAAACACTGAAGTGGCTGCATCACTGTAGTATGCTATTTTTAAGTCCTTTGGGTATGGACCTAGCAGTGGGATAGCTGGGTCAAATGGTGGTTCCATTCCAAGTTTCCTAAGGAATCTCCATACTGCTTTCCAGATTGGTTGCACCAATTTGCAGTCCCACCAACAATGCATGAGTGTGCCCTTCCCCTCACATTCTCGCCAACACTTATTGTTTTATCGCCAATTTATTGTTGCTTGTATTCTTGATAACTGCCGTTCTGACTGGAGTGAGATAAAATCTTAGATTAGTTTTGATTTGCATTTCTCTAATTACTAGAGATGTTGAACATTTTTTCATATATTTGTTGATTAATTGTATTTCTTATTCTGAGAAGTGTCTGTTTAGCTCCTTAGCTCATTTATTGATTGGGTTGTTTGTTTTATTGGTGTTAAATTTTTGATTTTTTTTAAATTTCTTTTTAGTTGTAGATGAACAGAATATCTTTATTTTTATGTGGTGCTGTGGATCAAACCTGGTACCTCACGCATGAGTTTTTTATATATCCTGGAGATCAGTGCTCTGTGATGTGCATGTGGCAAAAATTTGCTCCCAAAATGTAGGCTCTCTCTTCACCTCATTAATTGCTTCTTTAGCTGAGAAAAAGTTTTTAGTTTGAATCCATCCCATTTATTGATTCTTGATATTTATTTCTTACATTTTTGAAGTTTTGTTAAGGAAGTCAGGGCCTAACCTGATATGATGAAGATTTGGGCCTACTTTTTCCTCTATTAGGCTCAGGGTCTCTGGTCTAATTCCCAGGTCCTTGGTCCACTTTGAGTTGAGTTTTGTACATGGTGAGAGATAGGGGTTAGCTTCACTTTGCTGCATATGGATTTCCAGTTTTCACAGCAACATTTATTGAAAAGAATACTTTTCTCCAATGTATGTTTTTGAATCTTTGTCTAGAATGAGATTAGTGTATTGTGTGGGTTTGTTTCTGTGTCTTCTATTCTGTACTATTGGTCTACATGTCTCTTTTGGTGCCAATACCATCCCATTTTTCTTACTATAGCTTTGTAGTATAGTTTAACATCTGATATTGTGATGCCTTATGCTTCACTCTTCTTGCTAAGGATTACTTTGGCTATTCTGGGACTCTAATTTTTCCAAATGAATTTTATGATTGCTTTTTCTATTTCTATAAGGAATAACATTGGGATTTCAATTGAAATCACATTGAATCTATATAGTGCTTTGTGTAGTATGGCCATTTTGAAAATATTGATTCTGCCTATCCTAAAAATGGGAGATCTTTTCATCTTCTAAGATTTTCTTCAATTTCTTTCTTTAGTGTCTTGTAGTTTGCATTGTAGAGGTCTTTCGTCTCTTTTGTTAAATTGATTCCCAAGTTTTTTTTTTTTTTTTTGAGGCTATTGTGAATGGGATAGTTTTCCTAATTTCTCTTTCAGAGGGTTTATCACTGATGTACAGAAATGCAATTGATTTATGGGTGTTGATTTTATATCCTGCTACTTTGCTGAATTCATTTATTAATTCTAGAAGTTTTCTGGTAGAATTTTTTGGATCCTCTAAGTATAGAATCATGTCATTGGCAAATAGTGATAGTTTGAGTTCTTCTTTTTCTATTTATATCCCTTAATTTCTTTCAACTAATAGCTCTGGCTAATTTCAAAGACTATGTTGAATAGAAGTGGTGAAAGAGGGCCTCCCTTCCTTGTTCTCATTGTTAGAGGAAATACTTCCAATTTTTCTCCATTTAGGATGATGTTAGCCTTGGGTTTAGCATAGATTGCTTTTACAATGTTGAGGTATGTTCCTACTATCCCTAGATTTTTTAGTGTTTTGAACATAAAAGGGTGCTGTATTTTGTCAAATGCTTTCTCTGCATCAAATGATAAAATCTTATGATTCTTATCTTTAAGTCTATTGATGTGATGGATTATGCTTATTGACTTTCTGAATGTTGAACCAACCTTGCATCCCTGGAATGAACCCCACTTGATCATGGTGCACTATTTTTTTTTTTGTATGCTTTTGTATGCAATTTGTCAAAATTCTATGTTAATTAAGGATATTGGTCTGAAATTTTTTTCTTTGATGTGTCTCTGTCTGGTTTTGGTATCAGAGTAATACTAGCCTCATAGAATGAGTTTGGAAGGGTTCCCTCCTTTTCTATTTTATGGAATAATTTGAGGAGTATTGGTACAAATTCTTTCAGCAGGTCTTGTAGAACTCAGATGAGAATCCCGCTGGTCCTGGGATTTTCTTTGTTACTAGGCTTTTGATGCTGTTCTATTTCTTTTCTTGGAATTGATTTGTTTAATTTGTGTACATCGTCCCAGTTCAGTTTGGGTAGGTCATAAGCCTCTAGAAATTTGTCAGTGTCTTCAAGGTTTTCTATTTTACTGGAGTATCAATTTTCAAAATTGTCTCTAATTATCTTCTGTATTTCAATAGTGTCTGTCATAATATTTCCTTTTTTATCATGAATTTTAGTAATTTGAGTTTTCTCTCTCCTTCTTTGCATTAGGGTGGCTAAGAGTTTGTCAATTTTATTTATTTTTTCAAAGAATCAGCTTTTTGTTTTTTTTCTATTTTTTGAATTGTCTATTTTGTTTCTATATTATTGATTTCAGTCCTAATTTTAATTATGTCCTGTCTTCTGCTTCTTTTGGGATTGGTTTTTGCTATTTTTCTAGGGCTTTGAGTTGTAATGTCATGTCATTTATTTGTTGACTTTTTCTTCTTTTAATGAATGAGCTTAATGCAATGAACTTTTCTCTTAGCACTGCCTTCATAGTGTCCCAGAGATTTTGATATGTTGTATCAGAGTTCTTATTTACCTCTAAGAATATTTTTTATCTCCTCCCTGATGTCTTCTGTTATCCATGCATCATTCAATAGCATATTATTTAGTCTCTAGGTGTTGGAGTAGTTTGTATATTTTAATTTGTCATTGATTTCTAATTTTATTCCATTATGGACTGATAGAATGCAAGGTACTATCTCTATTTTTTTTGTATTTGCTAAGACTTGCATTGTGGCATAACCTATGATCTATTTTGGAGAAGAATACATGTGCTGCTGAGAAAAATGTGTATTTACTTGTTGATGGATAGAATATTCTATATATGTCTGTTAAGTCTAAATTATTGTTTGTTTTATTGAGTTCTATAGTTTTTTGGTTTAATTTTTGTTTGGAAGATTTATCCAGTGGTGAGAGAGATGTGTTAAAGTTGCCCAGTATTATTGTGTTGTGGTCTACTTGATTCTTGTAGTTGAGAAGGGTTTGTTTGATATACATAGATGCCCCATTGTTTGGAACATAGATTTTTAATATTGTTATGTCTTGTTGATATATGATTCCCTTTAACAGTATAAAATTTCCTTCTTTTTCCCTTTTTACTAATTTTGACTTGAAGTACACTTATCTAATAAGAGGATGGAAATCTCTGCTTATTTTTTGCAGTCCATGTGAGTGATACAGTTTTTTCCCCACCCTTTCACCTTCAGTCTGTGGATGTCTTTTCTGAAGAGATGAGTCTTTTGAAGGCAGAACATTGTTGGGCCTTTTTAAAATCCAATCTGCCAGTTAATGTCTTTTAATTGATGAGTTTAGGCCATTGACATTCAGGGTTATTATTGAGACATAGTTTGTGTTCCTGGTCATTTTGGTTTATTTTTGGTTTTTCACTTGACTTGGTTTCTCCTTTGCTTGACCTTTCCTTTAGTGCAGTCCATCCCTTTGCAGATTTTCATTGTTGTTTTTCTTTTTCTCCCCGTGGAATATTTTGCCAATAATGTTCTATAGTGCAGGCTTTCTTTTTGTAAATTTTTTTAACTTTTGTTTATCATGAAAGGTTTTTATTTTGTCATCAAATTTGAAGCTTAATTTTGGTGGATATAAGATTCTGTTGGGCAATCATTTTACTTTTAGAGCTTAGTATTTATTGTTCCAGGATTTCCTTGCTTTGAAGGTCTTTGTTGAAAAATCTGCTGAGTTCTGAATTGGTCTCCCCCTATATGTAATCTGATTTCTCTCTCTTGCAGTCTTTAAAATTCTATCTTTATTCTGTATGCTAGGCATTTTCATGATAATGGGCTTGGTGTAGATCTGTTGTCATTTTTTACTTTGGTATTCTGTAAGCCTCCTGTATTGATTTTCCAATTCATTCTTCATGTTTGGGAAATTTTCTCATATTATTTCATTGAGGAGATTGTGCATTCCTTTGGTTTGTATCTATGTGCCTTTCTCTATTCTTATAAATCTTAGGTTTGGCCTTTTGATGTTATCCCATAATTACTGGATATACTGTTCTTGGTTTCTTACCATCTTCACTGTGTGTAAACTTTATTTTCAAGATTGTATATTTTGTCTTCATTGTATGAAGTTCTGTCTTCTAAGTGATCTAGTCTGTTGGTGATGCTTTATATTGAGTTTTTTATTTGTTTTATTGTTTCCTTCATTTCAAACATTTGTTTGTTTTCAGAATGTCTCTTTCATGAAGTAGTCTTTTTGCTGTATTTGCCTTCTTATATCTTTGCCAGAGTGATCAATTTTTGCCTGTATTTGCTCACTTAGGTCATTCTTTAATTCACAGATCATTTTAATTATGTACATTCTAAACTCTTTCTCTGACATTTTATCTACTGTGCTTTCAATGAATTCCATTGTTGTAGTATCTTGGTTTGTTCGGAGCACTTTCCTCCCTTGTTTTTTCATGCTATATGTCTTCCTCTCTTGCAGTGCAGATCTGAGGTTTTTCAGCTTCTACCCTACAATCTTGTAGTGTCCCTGCTGGTTACCAATGCTTCACCTTTAATGGGGATATCAATGTTTACAGGACTCAATGCAACCAATATGCAGCTATAAGTCAATTAGCTTCTATTATGACATTTACAGTTTTTTGCTATAAACACAAATGATGGATTCAATTCTCTTTTACTCTATAGCCAATAAGTTTGCATAAGGGTTTACTACTTTGAATGTTGGACAGGGGGTGTGGATAGGCTGTGATGTTTATGAGATAGGATGTGGGAATATAGAGATATTAGATTATAGGACTAGTGAAATGGTAATAAAAAGAAGTTGGCTATTTGCAGGAGGAAAAAAGAGAGAGAGGTTACCCCATGCAAGGTTCCCTGTTGCCTCTGCAACAGGATGGTGTCTGTTACTATACCAAGTAGAGATACCTCTGGTGCAACTGGGCCCACAGGGACTTTGGTGATGGTTTTCCAGGTCCTGGTTGTTGTCCCTAGGTGGAGGCAGCCATGCCTCTAGTTGGTGGTGGCAGTAGTGTCGAGCCTGTAAGTACCTTGATGTTGGGCTTCCATGCCCCAGTGTTCCAAGGTAGAAACTGCCCCAGCTAAAGATTGCAGAGAAGGCAGTGGAAGTAACCCAAACTGGCAGGGGAGGCCTCCCAAGATGGAGACAATTGCTTTCAGAGATGGGGCTGGAAGGATGGGCTCTATGATGGCATTGGGTGGCCTATGTGGTGATGCCACAGTGTGGCATGCATTGTTGCAAAGTGAAGCTGCCTCCTTGCTCTGTCCTATGTCCCACAGTGGAGATTACCACATGTGGATGGCTGTGGTCGTGGCTTCAATGTCACACAATGGAGGCTGTTTGGATGGAGCTACATGTTGGTAAATGGCAAACCACAGCTTGGTGCTCCTCTCCCAGTGGTAGAACATGGAGTGTGGGGTAGGGCCTTTCTGGGGCGGCATTGGTGGTGGTTTTCCTGGCTGTTGTCCCTAGATGGTCTATCCTGGCTCTTGTCCCTAGAAGGCCATGTTCATGGTTGATGGCTGGGTAGCATCAAACCTGTAAGTACCTTGGTATTGGGCTCCAAGATAGAAGATACTGCAACTAAAGATGGTGGTAGCAGTAGCAGCAGCAACCTGAGATGGTGTTGGAGGTGTCCCAAGATGGCAGAGACCACTTTTAGAGATGGGGCTGAAAGGGCAAGCCCAACAATGGCGTTGAGTAACCTGTTTGGAGAGGCAGCACTGTGGTGTGCCAGTATGGTCCTCAGTGTGGTGGGCAGTTCTGTGCCTGGTCCTGGACCTGGGCTCCTCACAGGTTGGCAGGGTGGTCTGAGCCTGGGATGTGCTGGGCCGTCCTGGTCTCTGCAAGGGTCAGCAAGACTCTTGAATCAAAATCTTTATTTTAACAGCATTTCAGGTCCTGTAAAGCACATTAAAATTTGGGCCATTTCAAATGTTTTTTTTTTTTTCCGTGACATTTCACTGATATATTCACTGTTATCATAGGGTACTTACACTACCCATGAAATGGTATAATGTTACTTAAAAATTGTATTGTATAGTTGTAAATATACATGTATATATAAATATACATTTGTCCATAAAACTAGGACAACCACTAAAAATGTAAAGAAAAGAAAAGGAGAAGAGAAAGTATGATTGATATGCAAAGAAGAGAAATGGAAAAACATAGAGTGCTTAATTAAACCATTAAAGGAAAACACAGAAAGTTGAATACAAAAATAGGAATGAAAAACAAGGGGCAGTTTATAGAAAACAGTTACAAATATTGTAGATACTGATTGAATTACTATATCAATCATCACCATAAACATCAGTGATCTATATACACAAATTAAAATTTATCACAGTTTATTCTGGGAACTGGCAAACATGTTTTCACACAAGATGTCTTTTCATGGATAAAATTCTTTATTAGTCTATTCAATCAATCTTTCATGGTATCTATCTACTAAGGGGAGAAAAGGACTACAATGGACTAAATAGTTGATGATGAAAGGTGTTTCAAGAAGCATCCTTTCTCCTGAAGGTATTGCAAATGAGCCATTAGTGCAAGCTCTTAAATAAAGCTCTCTGGTAATAATCACTTTTTAAAAAATGAATTATTGATACTAGCACATAAGACTACATGCTAATACAATTGCTCTTCACCACTCTTCCAACATCCAGTTTAATACAGCAGGTGAATTATGTTAAGAAATTTCAGGACTGAGGATATAGCCAAACGGTGGAACACTTGCCTATCATGCATTGAGGCTCTGGGTTTAATTCCTATCACTGGAAAAGTCAAACAAACAAACAAAGGTTCCAAGGCAATGTAAGATATTGTTAGTAACATTTGTTTCCCTAAAATACTAGTTGGAGAAGTACTGGTTTGGAGAACCATTAGTTCTGTGGTTTCACTATTGTTAAACCAACATCCAAATTTTCAGGCTTTCTGTCTTGCTTAAGAATGTATGCATCACCACTGGGCATGATAGTGGGTGCCTATAATCCCAGTCATGGGAGGCTGAGGCAGGAGGATTGCAAGTTCAAAATCAGCCTCAGCAATTTAGGAAGGTCCTAAGCAACTTAGCAAGACCCTATCTCAAAATCAAAAATAAAAGAGTTGGAGATATTGCTCAGGGGTTAAGTGACCCTGAGTCCAATCCCCAGTGCAAAAAGAAAAAGAATAAAAAAGGAATGTGTCCATCATTTATTAACTAACAACCACATTAACCACATTATTACCTGTTCATACATGGTCACATGAATGTGACTGACATGAGTAAATGCAGATTCAATGAGGAATTAGATAATGTTTTAAAAATAATTATCCTAATTCAGGGTATATTTTATAAACTCCTAGGATTATGAACCAAAGTTTTGTGTTCAGCAAATTGTGGGAAGAAGTACTTCTGGACTAAAACATTGGTAATTTTCCACTGGCTCCGAGTCACCTCCATGGCATGAACATTGGAGTGTGGAAATACAGTACAT
This sequence comes from Geosciurus inauris, assembly GCA_004024805.1. Lineage (NCBI taxonomy): Eukaryota > Metazoa > Chordata > Mammalia > Rodentia > Sciuridae > Geosciurus > Geosciurus inauris. The sequence goes on along the minus strand of PVHX01005105.1, from coordinate 69,993 downwards.
ATTGTGAGTAAAATGGGACATTTTACTCTTTAGCCAAAACCAGCAAACTCAAAGTTCCAAGCAGACATTTTATACTATTGTTAGAAATTTTTTGTTAATTAAATCCTTATATAGTAACAGTATATTATGCAGAGAACAGTAAATTCAATTTTTTCAGAGTTTTTTTTCCTCACTCATTTTTCATACTTAAATTTGTCACAGTTTTCTTGACTTAATAACTTGCTTGAAGAAAATGAAATTTAAGTTATAGGGTCAAATCTGTCAGAAATAACTTTGCCTAGATTAAGTACCAGTCCTTCTCTATCAGTTTATCTGTTGTTGCATGATAAAACATGTCAAAACTCAGTGGCTTTTAATAACTAAATGGTTCATGGATTTATGGTTTAGCTTGACAGCTCTTTTGATCTTGGCTTGCATCACACATGCATCAGTTCATGGGTCAACTGGAAACTGGCTGGTCTAACAAGATCTAAGTTAAGATAATGCAGCTATAGTACACACAGCGTCTCATTCTCCAGTATGCCAGCATAGCTTATCCATATGTCAGGTGAAGAGCGTTCCAAGACTTGGAAATAGCATATCCCATCAAAGTATTCTATTGATCACAGTAAGTTACTAGGTCAGTCTATAATTAAGGGGAGGGAGAATATTCTCTACCACTTAATGAGAAGAACTCCAAAGTCAATAAGAAAGAAGGAAAATAGGAAGAAATATACAGGAACAAATGGCTGTGTCCTTTTTTGGAATATTTGAATGTTAGCAAAATAAGTCTTCTTTATGTAAAATTATGTTGTCCATATCTGATCAAAATAAATGATTCTGTCCAGTAATTTGAAGCTGACTCTGAAGTTGATTAAACTGAATGGTTTATAGATGGAATATGGAAAATGGCACTTTTTTAAGAGTTGAAAATTAAATGTTTCCTTTTTTAATTAAAAACATGACAGCACAGACACAGTAACAAAAAATTTGAATAGTGTCTTTAAAGTTTAGGCCTATTTTAATGAAGTTCATCTAATGCAGTACCCTATGGATTTTTTTTTAATTCAGTAGGGTCTCTGTGCATAAATGCCATTTGGAGAAGAAAATGAGGCACAATGTTCTGTTCTTTAATGTGGGAAAAATTGCAATGTGCACATATCACATTTCAATAGAAAAACCCCATGCAAATGAAACATTCCAAGCAGAACTAAGACTCACTACAATACTGCCTAGTAATATTACTTCTAAAAAGCTATCATAATGCATAGCTGGATTTCAGTAGTCTTGTTGCTCCTGAGTGTTCAAATTACAGGAAAAACATATTTAGAATGATTATCTGTTGTAAGCCACAACAAAGATATTTTCTTTTGTTCCAACTTCCTGTGGAAGTGTGTACTGAGGTTTAAGTAAAAATACCCAAATCTAAGAAACAGGAGAAAACCATCACCTATGTTATGAAAGTGAATTATATATAAATTACATTAGAAGTAAACACGTTTTTTTTTTAGGTCTAACCAAACACATAGACTTTTTCAATCCTTTAGGAGAGCATCTGTTTGTATTAGCACATGACAACTGCCTACATATGAAAGATTCTGTGAGCTAAGTTCAGTTATAAAAACAATTCATAGGAGTATATTTCTTTTCAAAGTATGTTCATGTAATTCTGTTCATGTTATTCTTATCACACCTCTATGGAATAGTGGGTATTACACTTATCCCAATTTATATGAAAACACTGAAGCTCAGGGAAATAGATGATTTGTCAGATGTTACACTGCTCATATGTAGAAGACTATGAAAGAAGTGTGGATTTTCCAACTCCACATCCAGTTTTCTTCTCCATACTTTTGAAGATAGAGAATGAATAACAATGCCACCATGTAACTCCAAACACCAAAGTGGAATAGAAATTCACTCGTGTTCCTTACCTGAATCTAACCGGGTTTCAAGTCTACCAAACCTGCAAGATGATATTAGAAATCTAAAGTACTTCCCAGGAAAAACTCATGCTGAGAAAAACAGGTGGGCATGAAAAATATTACCCAACAAAAAAATCTGAGATAATTAGAGAGAAATGATCATTTTTAATATGCTGACAGTCACTTAAATCCATCCAGGCTTAGTGTTGAGGATGCACAGATTTATGCCTGAGTCCTGGGAAAGAATGAGAAAAGTAATTAAGAAAATTGCAAAGAAGTGTTCCAATTCTCTAAGTGTTCCAGTTCTGTAAACTGTGCAGAAGCAACCTTGTCACAAGACTTCCTTATCTGAATGTAAACCGAAAGAAATAAGTATCATTCCTCTCTCCGCAGTGCCCAAGAACTTCCCAACAGCTCTCCTACCCTTGACTCTCATTTGGTTGGTAACTTTGGCAACTGCTGGCTCCATATCAATGACTGCTGCGGGACTGTGATTTCTTGAGAAGTGGTGATGCAAGTGGTGTTAGGTAATAGGATAAGATGTCATGTTCATGAACACGGCTCATGAAATGAATATTTAAATACTTTGTCCTGAAACCTTAAAAATATGTTGCAATTTTACTTCTTTTTTTTTAATATTTTGTTTTAGCTGTAGATGAACACAATATCTTTATTTATTTTATGTGGTGGTGAGGATCGAACCTAGTGCCCTAGGCATGCGAGGCAAGCACTCAACCGCTGAGCCACAGCCCCAGCCCCGCAATTTTACTTCTTAAAATGGAGTACAGTTTTGTTTTTTAGCCTTAGGCTTCCTTCAGCCGACAATTTAGTAGGTCCTATCAAGGATGTTCAATAGGGTAGAATGATTTGTCAGAACAGTTCATGTCCACTACAAAGTTCAATCATCTGTGAGGAAAACGGTATTGCAGGGCTTTCCAACCACAAACCTTTACCCTTACTGCAACCCTCTCTTAAGGAGTTTGGCATTTCAAAATCAGGGATAGGACTTGGCTTCTATGAGATGACCTCCAGGAGAGGTACTTCATTCTGGCTCACGGACTCCATCTAGTGTGTTTGTGCTCCATCCTCTGGTATATAGCTTGACTCACTTGGTATACTGTGTGCACGCTGGCTCTTGTTTTCATAATTATGAACGTTGTCATTTTATCTGATTAGAAGTACCTTTATTCTATGGCTTCCTGGTCTGCTGTGGTTTGTCCTTCAAGGGCTCATGTATTGAAAGATTAATCCCCAAGAAGATGATATGGGAGGAAATGCAACCTTTGAGGAATAGGACCTAGTAGGAAGTCTTTAGTAGGAAGTCTTGGAGGCCCTGTCCTCAGAAAGGCATGCTGGTAAAAGCAAGTTATAAAAGCTTTAGCCTGACTCATACACTACTCTTTGGTCTCCTATCTAGTGATTCACTTTCTCTCTCATGCACACATTCCTGCTGTAACACTATCCACCTCATCATTAAACCTGAGCTGATGCCAGCACCAAGCATTTGAACTTCAAGGCTTTTGCTTTATAAAATTAGCCATCTTCAGGTATTTCATTATAGTAACGCTAAGTGGACAAATATGTAGCTTAAAATACAGATTTTTTATTGACTGGACTTCTGCACATTTCCAAAACATCATCAAGGCACAGGGACTCTGTACTGTCTTCACTGCCCATAATGAGGAGTCCAAGGCAGTATGTGAATTTACCCAGAGGCATCTATTTACACCCACCCATACTAATTACTTCCATGCTGCTTCCACAGCACTGGGGCATGAAGCCATGATGTAGGCAAATTTTCCCTAGAAGGTTTATATTCTGCCAAAGATATAGTCATGGAAAAGAGACATTGGGCCTAACCTGTTTCTACACTTGTATATTCACCTCATGAGATGTGAAAACCTGGATTTTGCCAAGTTACATCTTTTTTTTTCTGGGCATTATCTTCCCCTTTTCCTTAATCCCTAAATGCTTTATTTCTTCATTTCATACAGATGCAGAACACAAGGTGGCAAAAAAGCATTAGGGGTGTTTTTTTGGAATGAAGTTGTATTGATTTGTTATTTTTTAAATGAAATCTCCACATCATTATCAAATTTAAATTATTCCTGAAGATTAGTAGAAATTCATTTGGGGAGGGTTTCAAGACCTTTCATTAAAAAGTAGGATAATTGAGCCAATGAAATTTGGGTCATTATGATAATGCAGTATCAGTTATGCAGATGAAGTCTAAGAAAATTGCAAAACTTTGCTGTATGGAGATAAATATATAACCCATAAAATTTTGTTAGCCCAGTGATTTCCAAATTGTGCCCAGTGTCAAGCAGGTCTGTTTCTGTAGTTGTCAGAGTATTTACATTGACTTACATAACAGTATTCCAATTAAAATTCATTTTGAAAGAAACATCTAGTCGTACAAAAATTATGCAGATAAATAAAAGATAATAATAGAGAAATAAAGGGATAGATAGATACATAGATAGATAATGTATGAAAGCTTCTGTTTCAATCCTTAAATTAGATGCTTTCCTGACCAGAAAATCCATCCTAGTTTCTGGTTGTGTGTTGAACATGGTGAGAACTGCTGATTTGATTTCCCTGAATAGAATACTTGCCCTTCAGAGCACAGAACATGTTAAGTTCATTATTGCATTTGAGATGGTATTATCATCCCCATTTTATAAGCACAGGCTCAGCAAAGTTAAGAAACTAGCTCAAGATCAGTGAACTTGAAAGAAATGACATTCAAATGAACTCAGATATTGCTGAATTTAAACTCCATACGTTCCCCTCATGCCTGTACCTCCATGTTGCCTATAACAGGGTATTGAGTGATGCACAGTATAGATACACTCATCTTACATATAATATGCAGAAATACTTGTAGATTCCATTTATTGCTGAAATCCCCATGATTCAGCAAAGGGAGTATTTCATTTAAACATTGAAATGAAATTTGTGGGACCAAATATTTAGTACCACAAAATTCTAATATGTATGCCTCTGCTTTTAAAATCTTTGTCTAATTCCTTAGTTTTGGATAGAATTATGTTAATCACTGCTTTTTGATGAAAAGATAAAATTTTATATATATTCTGTAAAATATTTCAAAATGTGCATATTTGAAGAATACAATGAATATTGAAATGGAATGTTGGAAATTAGCATTCATATTTTATCCTCAATTATGCATATTTTGAGACAATTCATTGCTGAGCAATCCATTACATCATGCTATTTCTTTTTCTTTGTTTCCTTCTTTCTTTCTTTTTGTACTAGGAATTGAATCCAGGGATGTTCTACATTTACAGCCCTTTTTATTTTTTTTTATTTTGAGATAGGGTCTCACTAAGTTGTTAGGCCTTGCTAAGTTACTGAGGCTAGCCTCAAACTTCTGATCCTTCTGCCTCAACTTTCAGTTGCTGTGATTACAGGTGTGTGCCACCATGCCCAGTACATGCTATTTCTTTTAAACAAACAGTTGAGTTTTACTTTCTTATGTTTCCATATTATACCTCAGTGTGTGTGTGTGTGTGTGCATTGACTTACCTGTGCTTGTGTCCAAAAGGTAACTGAGAAGTAAAAATGAGCCAGCCAAGCAGAGCATGTCAACTACACTCCTTTTATAAACTACAAGCTCAGAGATTCCCCAAACCCTTTCCTGTTTTCCAATCAGCATAGTTGAAACTCTTCCACATTTCTCATTGCCATCTCCTTTATGTTTTGATTGGAGTTCCCTCCCCTCAATGAAATTTATTGATCCATTACCCATCACTTTCTTAGCAACTTTTTTTATTCCAGGCATTATTTGGAGTAGGGCATTGAACAAGACTAATAACTTATCTGGGAGATAATATTAAATAAATGGTAAGAAGTGAACAATAAATGAACAAAAAAGGAGATGTCAGATGGTTTAAACGTAGCAAGGGAGGTGAGGCCAAGTGACACAACAGCAGTGCTGTCTGCAATGATGATGATCGTGAGGAGCTAGTGTTTAGGAATCTGCCTCGCAGACAATTCCAATTCAATGGCTGGCTAATCTCACCTCTTTGGACAAATGATATAACTGCTCTGGTCTTCAATTTCTCGGCCTCTGAAATGGGGATGAGAATGTAAACCATTTCAAAGTGCTACTGAGAGGATTAAATATTACATATAATGTACTTAGAACAGAGTTTGGAATACACTTTAAATAGAGGAGGGCTTTACAAAAAACTGATAGGGTAAAAACTAGATGATGGTCAGAGCCCTTGCTAACCCATAGGAGCCCAGGACCAGGCCCAGGACAGCCTCCAGGGACCCTTGAAAGAGGCTAGGCCTAAATCAGGCCCAGGACTGCCCCCACCATTCTGCACCAGAGCCCCTGCTAACCCTTGGGAGCCCAGGCCCAGGCCCAAGACTGCCTCTGGGGTCCCCTTTGGGAGCCCAGGCCAAAGTCAGGCCCAGGAATGCCCCCACAGGCCAGTGTGAGAGTCTAGGCCCAGACCATCCCTACAGAGTGGAGGTCCATGCTGTCACTCCCTTCCTGTATCTATCTTGGGACACTGCAACCATTACCATAGCCCTCCTCATGTAGTAGCCTCCACTTTGGGACAATACACAGGGCCTGGAGGCAGCTGTCTGCCACAGTGCTGCATCTCTGATCTGTCAGCCCAAAGCCATTGTAAATCCTACCCTTTTAGCTCTATGCCTGAAAGTGTTTGCATCCATCTTGGGCCACTCCAACTGCTATTTTCAGTTACTTCCACTACTACCACCACCATTTTAGTTGCAGTAGCGTCCATCTGGGGACACCTGCTGGGGATTGGAAATGAACTCCAAGGTGAGGTACAGGTAATCTGCAGGGTCACTACAAGTTTTAGGATAGAAACTGCAATACCTCAGATTGGCACTGCAAGAAAGGAAGAAACATAATCAACAAGAAAAAACAAGGGAACAAAGAACACCAAACAAACCAAGATACCACTATAGTAGAATACACTGACAAAGCAGTTGAAGAAATGTCAGAGAAAGAATTCAGAATGTGCATAATTGAAATGAACTGTGAATTAAAGAATGACTTAAGTGAGCAAATCCAGACAAAAATTGATCTCTCCAACAAAGAGATAAGAGAGCAAATACAGGCAACCATTGATCATACCAACAAAGAGAAAAGGGAGCAAATACAGGTAGTAAACAATTACTTCAAGAAAGAGCTACAGATTGTGAAAAAAAAATCAGAAATTCTCAAAATGAAGCAAACAATGAACCAAATAAAAAACTCAATAGAAAGCATCACCAACAGACTAGATCACTTGGAAAACAGAACCCCAGACAACAAAAACAAAATATACAGTTTTAAAAATAAAGTTAACCACAGAGTGAAAATGATTAGAAATCATGAACAGAACATCCAAGAATTGTGGGATAGCACCAAAAGATCAAATCTATGATTTATCAGGATAGAAGAAGGCACAGAGTTTCAGGAAGAAATACAATCAATCAACAAATATATGAAAAAATGTTCAACATCTCTAGCAAAGAAAAGCAAATCAAAACTAATCTAAGATTTCATTTCATGCTAGTCAGAATGACAGTTATCAAGAATACAAACAAGTGCTGGTGAGGATGGGGGGGAAAAGGCACACTCAAACATTGCTGGTGGGACTGCAAATTGGTACAACCAATCTGGAAAGCAGTATGGAGATTCCTTAGAAAACTTGGAATGGAACCACCGTTTGAACCAGCTATCCCACTCCTCTGTCTATACCCAAAGGACTTTAAAACAACATAATACAGTGACACAGCCACTTCAATGTTTATAGCAGCTCAATTCACAATAGCTAAACTGTGGAACCAACGTAGATGACCTTCAATAGATGAACGGATAAAGAAACTGTGGTATATATACATAATGGAATACTATTCAACATTAAAAGAGAATAAACTATGGCATTTTCAGGTAAATGGATGGAGTTGGAGAATATCATGCTAAGCGAAGTAAGCCAATCCCAAAAAACCAAAGGCCGAGTGTTCTCTCTGATATGTGGATGCTGGTCCATAATGGGGGAGAAGGCATAGGAAGAATGAAGAAATTTTGGTCAAAGGAGAAGGAGGGAAGAGAATGGGACATGGGGGCAGGAAAGATGGTGGAATGAGATGGACATCATTGCCCTAGGCTCATGTATGACTACAATGCTACGTCATGTGCAACCAGAGAAATGAAAAGTTGTGCTCCATTTGTGTACAAAGAATCAAAACACATTCTGCTGTCATGTATACGTAAGTAAAATAAATAATTTTTTTTTAAAAAGGCTAGATGACAAGAAGGGGTTGTTTTGAGTTTGAACAGAACATTTAGGGCTGAAGAAATCACTTATGAAGAGGCAAATCAAGTTCAAGTTGTCAGGCCAGTAGTCCGCAGCATGGCTAGGAAATTGTTGAGCAGGAGGACGCTAGACCTTCAAGCTGTTGAAGGAGCTTGTATTCATGTGAGTTTGACAGGTCATCTTTTGAGGGATTTCATTTGGAAGGTGAGTGCACTGGAATAAGAACTATTTATCCAGTTATGAGATGATAATAGTCTGGAGTAGAAGGATAATCATATTTCTGCAAGAAAGTAGGCAGATGGCAGAACAGAAAAGAAGGTGTTCAAAATAGTAATAAAAAGTGTGTGTGAAGATAGAAGAAATCTCTAAAATCCAGTGTCCCAATTGTCAAAAGAAGAATGTGCTCCATGAGGAGGGAGGAGTCAGCTCTCCTGTTACTGAAAATTCAGTTTAAATGAGACAGGGAAGTAACCAATCATCACCTATGATCAGGTTACTGAAAACCTTGAGCAAAATGGCTTCAGAGGAATGTTGTAGGTAAGAGACTGAATAAGGCCAAGACAGAATGGAAGACAATGAAGTGAAAACAGCAGTGATAGACAACTGTTCTGAGAAGTTTTGATGGGAAAGATATTAGGATAAAGTGCAGGGCAGAGAGGTTCAAAGAAGAGCTTGTTTTTGCTTATGGTAGTTGTAGTTGCTTTTAACGTGAGATATTGTAGTTGCTTTTAACGTGAGAAATCCTGATATTGTAGTTGATATTGTAGTTGCTTTTAACGTGAGAAATCCTGGAACATAAAGTTTTTATTTTCTAAAATTAATTGTAATTTCTAGTCAGGAAATATACATACCTAAAACTTCTGGTCATCCACATAGTCCTAACTTTTTTCTTTCTAGGTTTTTATGAGTTTGGGCCTTCTAATTATGTTAATATTTTTATGATTTCCAGAAATTAGGGACATGAAAAAGAAGTAAGCATTTGTGTTCACCATTTTGACATACTTGTTCCTGTAGCTAAAATTATCAAAACACCATAATTTACATGCTAGTGGTAACCACAGTCCAGGTCCTCTGAATTGACTTATTAGAGAAAGGCCAACTCAAAAGATTGCCTAGATTACATTGCACTTCTCACTTTGGTTTATGTTCATTTCAACTATTTAGCAACTTCAAGGTTGAATCACTATTATTCTACTCTTTATATGTCCAAACACTCATGTGCCCAAATAACTCAGTAATAAAGATCACACTGTGTCTTGAATTAAACATGACCCTTCAATCTACCTACTCTCCAGTCTCCTGATGCTCTGGAATTTACTTCCACTGAGCTCTTCACACTTGACATGGCATTTCAACAGTGCATCCTGTTACTTCAGTGACACACTGTGAAGATAACAACATCATCTAAGAAATATTCCTTTTCAAAATGTTTAACCTGAATCTAATCATGATGGAACAATCAGACACATCCAAATTGAAAGTCATTCAGCAAAACAACTCATTTGGGCTCTACAAAAATGTCAGTGCCATACAGATGGAATAGAATGCAATCGAAGGCTGATTTGCTATTCTGGATACTAGAGATTAAAGAGAGATGACAATAAAATACAATACATAATCACTAATTACATCCTGGATTTTTTTAAAAGTAGCTAAAGAAGATGACATTTAGACAACTGACATATTGGGCATTTAGACCATATTTGAGTATGGTCTGTATATTAGATAACAATACATCAATGCGGAATTTCTTAAGTGTGATAATTATATTGTGAATAGCAACAAGGGCCATATTTTTAGAAGCTAAACGATGAATACTTTAGGTGAATTATTTCTTCTGCTACTTACTCTTTAATGATGTAGAAGGTGCTAATGGGCAGAGAGAAAAGAAAGAAAACAGGGCTGGTGTTGTGGCTCAGTGGTGGAGCCCTTGCCTGGCATGTGTGAGGCACTGGGTTCGATTCTTAGCACTACATCTAAATAAAATAAAGGTCCATTGACAACTAAAAACATTTTTTAAAAAAGAAAGAAAACAAAAAAGGCAAATTTTTACATTTGGTTAATTTATATTAAAATATATAGGTGTTTATAAAATAATTTTTGTAACCTTTCTCAGATTTGGGAAATTTTCTAAACAATGCCTAAATAAAATATGAATAAGATATATAAAACCTACTCTTATGCTATTGTCCATATTTAGAAATTTAATCTGCTCACAAATGCCTATAGTGTTCACTAGATTTCAGTCAGCATCATTAGTTTCAGGACCCTGTCCTCATCTATTTTAAGGTTCTAAAAAATAATCAAGGTAAAATTCATGTTCTTGAGGTTTTTAATAGGCTATTTTCTATGATTCTCACTTCAGTATTATAATATGTTAAGCAATGTGGAATTAATTAGTATTCCAATCATGATGGGAAAATATAGGTGAAAAAATAAAGATATATAATACTTAGTAGCTATCTGTGTAGACATAAATTTTATTTCCCAAGTTTCACAGAATTCGTCATTATTCTCTTTGGAGCATCTTGTGTCCCTGCAATACAGGCCCTCTCCCTTATCATTGCAACTAGTAAGCAAATACTGAATGAAAAAAGAAGCTATGATTCCCTACCCCCACATCATGAAAGGAAACATAGAAAACAACCTCATTTAAAATGCAGGAGCAGCTTTAATTCTTATCAAATAGATCCTTTTGGCATTTTGCCTTGATTTGAGCAAGCTGCTGTTACTTTCACTGAGCAACTTTTTTAGAATCTCTGTGCTAGATATTCTTCATTATACTACACTATATTCTACCCTCCTGCTAAGATCAGACTTAAACAAAGATATGAACATAGGAGTGGGAAGACAACAGTTGAGGTTATGCTTTAAAAATGCTTTTACAAAAGTGAACTAGAAAATATGGCATACAAGGAAATCTTTGTTTAAAATTTATTTCTCAAACAAATGTATTGGATCTAGCATTAGTCCCCAAGACAAGAAGGGAAATTTTCTGGCTATTGATGTAAACTTACTTAAAACTATCAATAACATACAAATCATCAAGATTCTCCCCTCCATTCTAGGATTCTTTAATAAGCTTAGAAAGTTAAAAATAATTATTTTGAAGTTATATTTACTTCCTAATATTATTCCATGTATGCTTTAGTTAGGGGTACTTTTAAAAAACTGCTACCGCAGTCTTCAAAACAAGATTAATTTGACCATTTTTAGAAGACTCTAACCTTTTAATTATGAATCTTATAAAATTTTAACCCATTTCATCTCATTTTATTAGTCAAAATAATGTTTCTTTTGATTTTGACTGATGCTCTTAGATCAATTGAACTAACTTCAAGAGATAATTTGATTAAAGATAACTTGATAACCTTCCTATAACACAGACATTCTCACTTTTACTGAAAAAAGTTGTCCATCTGAGCTAATCAAATTCATTTTCTTCTGTTTGATATTTCTTCTCACTCTTTGAATATCAAAAATGTTTCACATTAGGAATATATAGGCTTATCTATATGTATGAGCCAGAAAGATGAGAATAGAAATTTCAATTGCTCTAAAGCCATTAAATAAACATATACATGAAATGCACAAATAGTCAATTTATTTTTACACTGTGTTTAATATAATTTAATTTCTCTTAAAAGGGGTTGCAGTTTTATTCCTAAAGACTAAAATGAACATCTTTGTGAACACGTTTTTCAGACTTGATCTATATCAGTCTTCACAGTCAATATAAAATTAAATTTGTTTCTAACATAAAACCTGAAATTACATACAAATTCATGAAGTCACTCCTTGTTTACCTGTTTATAACTTGCTTTACTCATTGTTAATACATAAACATCTTTCTTGAAGAGCTTGACCCCATATACACAACCACATGTAATTGTCATTGCTACAGAAGCTCTGATATAGGCACAGTTACTTTACTGCTGTCCTGGAGAGATCCACATCACATTTTAACTGCATATTCAGACTTTTAATATGTTTATAACACTCCAGTGAAAAACCTAAAATTGCTTTTGCATCTATGAAAATAAAGAGTCCCATCATCACACAATGGACTAGGAAGAAAATGCAAGCCTTTTATTCTTAGGGGTCCCTTTACAGTATCTGGTGTTATTGGATCAGGGACTGCTTAGGGTGAGAGAAAAGTAGGCCATTTTTAGAACCAGACAGTTTATGCATTTCTCTTTATGTTCATTGGCCTTCCACTTTCAGTAATAAAATATCCTATGTTTTGGCACTCAAAATCATGAAATTAAAATTACTATAAACATATCACAACCTGTTTAACTTTGTGAGATAGATGATTTACAAATGCAAGTTTTGTTGTTTAAAACAAGAAAAAATAACAAAAAACAATACAGTGCATGATTACTGTTGATTTGATTTGGGGTTTGATACTCTGAAGGAAATTTTGTAGTAATGCATTTACAATACATAAAAATTCAATGCAGATGCAGAACTATTGAGAATAAGCCAGTAACTAAGACTCCTTACTGAAATAATACAGAACTCATAATTTCTTTGCCATGTATACTGTTCTTTCCAATACTTTCACTTTTTACCAAATTTGGACTATCTGCTTTAAATGTCACTTTGTAACAAAGAAAACTACAAAAAATAAGTGCTATACTTCTACTTCAAAAACACATATATTGACTTCCAATTTCAGTTTTAAAATGTAAAGATCTTAAAAATAATCACTCCCACACTTGCAAGAAAAATGCTGAATAAACTAAAAATCAAAGCCTTTTCTTGGGCCAATAAAAGAAAGGAGATCTGAGGGAAAACTGATCCCAAAATCTGAAGATAAAAGCAAACCCAGAGAGTCATGGCTAAGTCTACGTACCTAAATCAGAAGTGTTTCAAAATATCAGCTAGTAGGAAAGCTGGGATGGTTTGCATCTGAAATGTCTCCCAAAGTTTATGTGTTGAAGACTTGAACTGCAAAAGCACCAGTGTTCAGAGATGGAGCCTTCAAGAGGTGGCGGAATTGTGAAGGCTCCAATCTCACCAATGTCTTAATCCATTTTTGGGTTTATAGATTAAGGAGCTTTGACAAAAAAGTGAGATCTCTCCCTCTGCTTCCTGGCCATCATGAGGTGATCCATTTTGATCTACAGTATGCTCCCTGACACGTTGTTCTGCCTCACCACAAGCCCACTGCAATGGGGCCATATGGTCAGGACTTAAACCTGGCAAAACAAAGAGCCTAATTACATCTTTCCTCCATTTACATTGTTTTCCCCAACTATTCTCTCACAATAGTGGAAAGCTAATTAACATAAAAGCATAAATGGAAATTTTAATTAATTGTTGCAAGCTGTTTATAGACTATCATGAGACTGAGAATGAGTGGAGGACACTATTTTGGGACAGGGGAACCATACACCTCTTGTGTGTTTTATCTTAATAAATCCCCTAGGTTCTGCAAAGGGTGAGTCAGTAGAAATCTCACATATTTCTAAGTAGGAAGGTAGGATATGGAAAGAAAGAGTAGTCATTAAGAAATATGGCCAAAGCATTCTCCATACAGAAGTCTACTGCCCAGAGCAGGGAAAGTATTACCAAATCCATATCTTACTTGGAAGAAGGGAGTTTCTCAGAATTTCCCACTAGCCTTCTGCCTTGGCTAAAGGGAAGTGAGAAAAAGTTAAGAAACATTTGTGAATGTCAAGGTCCAGAATGTCAGATTATGGAACACTGGCTTTCCTCCATGCCAATCCCTCTCACCAAAGGGTGTACAGTAAAATAACAATGAAAGAGAAAGACTGTGCATGAGGAGTTTTCCTGAGAAAAGCCCAAAGAGAACAGGAAGAAGAAAGGGGGAAAAAAACATTCACTAGGAGTAGTTGAGGCCTCTGGCACTCACAGCTATAGCAAATATCAAGCAAAGCCCTAATTCCAGGGAGATTAACAAATAACTTTACACTAAAGAACTATCTACATCAGTTACTATTATCTAGTACATCACATATAGCTTAAAATAATAAATTATAAGACAAGCTAAAGAGCAAGGAAAGAAAACTGAAGAGCTGAAGCAACATTATGAACCAGAATCATATATGACACAGATTTTAGAACTGTCATATGGGAATTATTAATGTAACAAAAATATACATTAACATCAATGAAGAATACCTTTGGATATGAGCAAATAGAGAATCAAGAAGAATTGAAATAGGTCAATAGAAATACCACAAATGTGAAGAAGAAGTAGAAGTAGAAGGACAAGGAAGAGGAGAAGGAGGAGGAGAAGGAGATGGAAGAGGAGGAAGAAAGGGAGGAGGAAGAGGAGGGGGAAAAAGAGGAGGGGGAGGACAAAATGAGACAGAATAACCAAATATTTGAATGTAGTTTAATACAATTGACATTTACAAAACACTCCATTAAACAATGACAAAATTAACATTCTTCACTAACAAGAAGAAATCATACAAAATATGTTCTCAGGCCACAACAGAATCAAAATTGAAATCAACAACAGAGAGGTAGCTTGAAAATCCCATATATTTGGTTTTTGTTTTTGTTTTTTGGTACTGGGGATTGAACTCAGGGGCACTCGACCACTGAGCCACATCCCCAGCCCTATTTTGTGTTTTATGTAGAGACAGGGTCTCACTGAGTTGCTTAGCGCCTCGCCGTTGCTGAGGCTGGCTTTGAACTCGCGATCCTCCTGTCACAGCCTCCCTAAGTGCTGGGATTACAGGCGTGCGCCACCGTGCCCGGCTCCCATATATTTGGGATAAAATATTTGAATAAAACTCCTCTAACTAACATTGGTCAAAGAAAAATCTCAAGAGAAATTTTAAAATTTCTTGAAGTAAAGGAAGATTAAAATAAAATTTAACAGAATTTCTGAAATGTAACAATAATATTTAGAAAGATGTTGAAAAATGAATATTAACAAAGATGGTAAATTTTACATTAATCATCTAAACTTCTGCTGTGTGTAGTGGTGCATTTTTAAAATTTCTGGAACTTGGGAGACTGAGGCAGGAGTATTCCAAGTTTGAGGCCAACCTTGGCAACCTTGGTGAGACCCTCAGCAATTTATCAAGAACCTGTCTCAAAACAAAAAATTAAAAAGGACTAAGGATGTAGCTTAGTGGTAAGGTGCCTTGGGTTAAACTTCTAGTATCAAAAATAACAAAAATGAAAAAAAAAATATTTAAACTTACAAAACTAGCAAAAGAAAAGCAATTTTAGCTTAAAGCAAAAGGAAAAATAAATAATAAAAAATTCAATTAGAAGCTAACAAATTTTAAGCTGAAAAATCAATATGTAAAATCAAGAAAACCAAAAACTGTTTCTTTGAAAAGATCTATAAAATTGACAAACCTCTAACCACATAGGCAAATCAAGGAAAAGGGAGAAAAAAATAAGCTTCTGATTATAGAACAGAAAAAGGAGGTCACCATTACAATTAATAGTGGACATTGAAGGATAAGGAAATATTGTAAAGGCCCTATGCCCCAAATTTTGTAAAATATATCCTCTCTTACCACACTCATTCAGTTTCAAATTCATAGTAGGAGCTAGTGCAATAAGGTAACAAACAGAAACAAAAAGTATATAGACTAAGAGGAAGAAAAAAGTGTTGAAATTTTAAATACAATAAAAACGCCACCTCCACTATGTGGATAAATCCAACATCAACGGTATGTACCCTTGATATGATGAAATGAAAGACCACTGTATCTCTGTGATCTTCCTCCCAAATGCCCATAACTTCAGTTTAATAAAGAAGAAAAATATTAGACAAATATAAATAGTCATTCTGAAACATATCTGACCAATATTCCTTAAAACTGATAAGACTATCTAAAGCAAAGGAAAGTCTTAGAAACTGTCACTAGCAAGAGAAGCCTTAAAGAAATACAACAGGGTGGGGAGACAGGAATACAAAAGACAGTGGAATGAATTTGACTCAACTTTCCTATATACTATATGAATACACCACAGTGAATCTCCACATCTTGTAAAACCACAACACTGAGATCCTAATTAGAGTAAGATGTAATCAATGTTTTTTATAAATATGTCAAAATATACTATACTGTCATGTCTAACTAAAAAGAACAAATAAAAATAAAATAAAAAGAAATTCGACAACTAAATGTAATGTAGTATCTGGGATGGAGATCCTGGAATAGGACTTTAAACAATAAATAAAAACAGAAAATCCAACAAGTATGAATTTAACTAGACTCTTCATTCTGAAAAATATATTAGTCTAATGTAGTTGTTAATAATAAGTTGAACTGGGTTTGAGGTATATGGAAACATTCTATACCATTGTCACAATTTTTGTGGATTTCTAGAACTGTTTTTAAAATGAAGTTTATTTTTAAAAACTACAAGCAACTTGTCACCTTCACTTTGTCAGGGAATGGGAGGACAGGGAAAGGTTCTAAGCACTAAGAAATAGAGGTACTAGAGGGGAGAGTATGAAGAGGCAGCATCCATATAAAATATAATTATCCGAAGAATAGTTCCATGGCTGAATGGAATGGTCGTAGTTATGCAGTGTATTTTTAAGACTACAGACTGCTTATTGTCAGGGGCTGTCATTTTGTATCATCTCTCCCTAGGCGGTGAGCACCACAGAAGGAACAAGACATTTTAGAAATTCTAAACAAGTTTCTAAACAAATATTGTTGTGACCTTTATTGCTGCTCACATACCTGCAGAAACTTTCTTACTTCTCCCTTGCTGCTCATAGTCCATGTTCATATAGTTCTCCTTGAATCTGAAGTTATCAGAAGCCTTAAGACCTGTGATTGACCCAGTAAAAAAATAAGTCTCCTTGACTAGTCAAGCTGAACAACTTGGATGACCTGTGATGAACCCCTGATGCTACCACGGCAGTAGCTCTGAGATAGATTAATAAGAACTTTCTAAAGCCCAAGATTCTTCATCTATTCCTTAAACACAGTTTTTCTACATAAATGTATATAAAGAGAAGACTAGATATACAAATGCTTTTATTTGCATATGCAATAGAGTATGGACAAATTGAAGATGGCATCTTTCACGTAGACAAGAGATGTTTTAACCAAGAGGATCTTCTACTTCTAGTTAGGATTTCAAAACTACATTTAACAAATGTTAAAAATGATAAAACTAGAAATGAACTAAACAAGCTACCCAAAGATTATTAGCAGAGATAAAAAAAAAATTCATGATGCTATAAGGTGAAATACATTAGAAATGCACATAAATGTACCTAAAACAAAGTATGTATACCAAACAACAAAGATTCCAATTGGTGAAGCCAAAATTGGGGAACTAAAAGACAAAAATAGGCAAATCCATAATCATATTAGAAGTTTCAACATCTCTTTCTCACTAATTGATAGAACAATGAAACAAATGCTGTTAAGGATAAGGAATGTTTGGAAAACACCATAAACATCCTTGACTGAATTGATATTTATAGAAACTCACACCCATTAACATCAGATTATACATTATTTTCAAGTGCACATATATTATATGGTAGGCCATAGACACACCTTAATAAATTTCAAAGGACTGAAATATGTAAGTTTTTCTTTCTAACTAAATGGGATTCAATTCAATTGCATTTCTATTTAAATTAAATTAGAACATGGTAGTTCTTTCCATTTGTTTGTTTGTTTGTTTGTTTTTTGTACCAGGGATTGAACGCAGGGGTGCTTAACCACTGAACCAAATTCCAAGCCCTTTTAATTTTCTATTTTGAGACAGCATCTCTCTAAGTTATTAAGGCCTTGCTAAGCTGGCTTTGAACTTGTGATCCTCCTGCCTCAACCTCCCAAGACACTAGGATTACGGGCTTGTGCCACAGCAACTGGCAATATCTCTCTATATTTTTCCATTTTTCCTTCAGTATTCTGTAATTTTCATTATTTCACCTCCTTCCCTAGATTAATTTCCAGGGTTTGTTTGTTTTTTTGTTTGTTTGTTT
The DNA here is from genome assembly GCA_004024805.1 of Geosciurus inauris. Taxonomy (NCBI): domain Eukaryota; kingdom Metazoa; phylum Chordata; class Mammalia; order Rodentia; family Sciuridae; genus Geosciurus; species Geosciurus inauris. The sequence goes on along the minus strand of PVHX01005105.1, from coordinate 51,820 downwards.
TCCAGCAGATTCATTATTGGATTATAGGAAAGTAATCTATTTATGAATGTATATCTTATATCTTGCTACTTTACTAAATTTGTTTATTAGCTCTAGAAATCTTATGGTAGTTTTTTGAGTCTTCTAAGTATAGTATCATGTATTCGGCAGAGATAATTTTGCTGCTTCTTTTCCTGTTTTTATCCCTTTAATTTTCTTTTGTTATCTGTTGTAGCTAGAGTTTCTAGAACCTTATTGAATAGGGGTGATGAGAATAGACATCCTGGTCTTCTTCCTCATTTCAGAGGAGGTGATTTTAATTTTTCTCTCTTTAATATGATGTTGGCTTTGGGTTTGTTGAAAATGTTTCCATATAAGTGTTAAGGAAGTCCAATAGAGTAGAGGAAGGGGTTCCCGGGAGGGAAAAGAGGAGGGAAAGGGAAGGACTAGGACTTGAAATGGAGCAAATTATGTTACATGTATTTATGAATATGTCAAGATGAATCCTAGGATTGTGTATAATTATAATACACTAACAGAAACATAAAATTTTTAAAATAAGTTAAATCAGAAATCAGTAAATAAAATGTCAAGAAAATCCCCCAAATATTTGGAAATTAAGATGCTCACTTCAGGATAACTCATAGGCCAAAGACAAAATTGTATGGGAAATTTAAAAATATTACTTAAATGATAATACAATACAATACAAAATTAGTGGGATGTAATCTATAGTAATTATTTTTACAATATTTGAATGAACTAAAGGACAATTTGATTAAAGAACAATCATTTGAGTAGCTTCATTTATGAAAACATCTTTCTGAATTTCACTGTTGTGTTCTTAGTGTATGATGAGCTATGAAATTCTATTTCAACATAAGCTCCTTTGTGGAACTTTGCTAAAAATGGTGAATTTTCAGTGATATTATCATCAGGTTTCCATAGCAATCACTACTTCCTGTCAAATCCTATTCCTTTTCTACCATAACTCTCTTCCCTGTTTTATTCATAGCCATATTCGTGTAAATATTTAGAGGCTATAATTTTTCATTCTATCTTCACAATTTATTTCCCACATGACATAGAACAAATTGCTCCTACTTCATGGTGTCACAGTTTCATTATCTGTAAAATGGGGAGTGTACTTCCAATTCAACTCACAAAGTTGTTCTGAGCATTGACTAATTAACGAAGTAAAAGTGCCTCAAAGAGCAGAATGCCTCATGCATTCTTCAAACATCCCAAGAAGTTTGTTTAATAGTCAAATCCATGTTTGTGGCTCCGTGCCTTTACAGCCTAGTGTGGAAGAGTGTATGCACCTGTGTGTGTACCATTTCACTATCATGCCATTTCTCAAACTAATTGAGAAAAACTCCAGACACTTCTTCTTTCAGAAGTATCTTGTTTGTAAAGAAGCTTGCTATTGAAATTAAATTATGCCAAAATATTGAGAGATGGCATGTTGTGTTTTACATCTTATTGGGAAATATAAAAATTTTCTAAAAGGAAAACAGGCAAAGTCTATTTCTTGAAGGTCTAATCATTCCTTTATCTATTTTTGAAAGTTCATAGAATAAGAATTCTGTCTTGTTTTGTTTTAGTGGGTCACATTTATTCTCCCCAAGTAACGCTGTGGGCTGTTTAGAGTCATTCATCACATTTTTTAGTTTGATGGCCCACAATTGAAATGGATTCCACCAAAGATTATGATAGGAGACAAAACTGAGGACTAGAAAAATGTTACCCAAATTACTTCCCTTGGAGCAAACGTGTCTTAACAGATGCAAACAGAAGAGAGATCATTGTTGCAACAGGGTCAGCCACGATGCACTCTAGTGCAACGCTCATCTGTTTATCCACAGGATATTTATCAATGTTTATATGTGAGACAATTTTCTAGATTCTGATGACACAGAAGTAAACAAAACCAACAGTAATTTCTGCTTTTGATAAGCTCATAGGCTAATGTATACAAGAAACTCCTACATAAAAAAGAAAAAAAAAAAACAAATTTGATTTGGTTTAACTCAGTATGTTCCAAACTGCTATATACTCTCTTCATTGAAGAAAAATTAGCATATCACAAATATCTCAGTATTACCTAGAAAAGAAGTTTTAAAATGGCAATGGTAGAAAACCTAGTCTTTCAAATCTATGTCTTTTATCTCTTTAATATTCGTTTCAGCTGATTGTGTTGTAATTAAATATTACACCTGATATATACTTAATCTGAATAGATTGCCTAGTACACACTGTACTTGGGCATTACACATTATGTTTGTGAATTTTAAGTTATCACATGACCTCTCAAAGGGCTCTCAGGTTGTTACATTTAAGATTAATGAGGCATTGGATAGCCATTAAGAGGCTATTCAAGAATATGCATTTAATTAAAATGAATTATGTATATGAGATAATACCATTCAACCTTTTTAATTTAGAGAAATAAATCATGGCTATTTCACTCCTGAGAAGGGTCCTAACATTGGCAAATTGAATATTGATGTTACAGTGCCCAAATAATTAATGCCCATCAGATTCATCTATAATGGGTATATCCTGAGATTTTATCTACAAGAGAAAATTAAGTATTTCTTTTTCAGTTGACTATGTGTATGTACTTGCACATGTAATGAGCTACAAAAGTAGTGCGATCGCGCTACACATAATCTCTGAATACAAAGCAACTGGTAACATCAATTCTGAAGAAAATACTGACCAGTCACAGCCTTAACTAATTCATCATTATTAGTGTCTCAGCATGAATGTTTTCTTTAAACACCAACACTATTCATATGCAACACACTTACCATCTATTGACCAGGTAATGCTTCCAGTGATTTTTTTCTGTCCAGGGGAAATAATGCCAATATTTTAATTCTAACAAGTTTGCATTCAGAACAGTGTGATGCATCCAATGGTTACCTAATACCCCAGTTAACAAAAATTACCTCTCTTGTCATCTATGCCTCATACCAGCAGGTGTTCATCTATGTATGATGAACTTAGATGAGCTAATACTGAGCGATCAATCAACTTTGTTAGGCACTAATGTTATCCTAGACTTCAGATGTTAAATAATTTGCCTAGGATCAAGTATGTGATAAAGCCTGGATTCAAATTCTGGCAATGAGATTGTCAAAACTGCTAACGGTTTTGCTGTACTCATGCCAACAGCATAATACCTCACTGTTTATGAAGTCTGAGGAACTCAGTCTGTTTTATTAATGTCTCCTTCATGCTCAGGGAAGTTGGTACTTTCATGATCATCACCAGCAGATCCACTCTGAATCACATTTTTTTAGTTTTTTATGTATCATAAAATATCTAATAATTCATAAGCAAATATTCTGTGTCAACAGTAACTAAATATGCCTAAATCTCTTGACATATAAGTTTGCATATACATTTTGTAGTATGCATAGTAGGAACTCATATGTGAAGAAAGTGGTGGAACTTCTTATAATGTCTGAGGGCCTTATAGAATTAGAATTCTTTCTTCAAAAAAAAGAAGGAAATAATATTTAATTAGAAGTTTCCTTTTAGAAATGGAAAGAATCTATTAGTTACCCAGGGGGAAGTAGTGAAATGTCAAGACTAATGTGATTACAGTTTCCTAAAAACATTTCATTTGTTTTTCAATCACAGTCATCACAACTGCAGCCATCTGACTACAAGCATAACAATAACCTTAAAAGCCTCATATCACATGGTTTATGCTGCACTTTCACCAAGAGCTTCACAGCAGTTTAATCAATAAAGCAGCACAAGCTGTGAACAATTATAATAAAACACCTTAAGAATGATCCACAATTAAAAGGTAGAGAGGAAAAAAAATCCCTCAATTTAGATAAACCAATCTGCCACTCAGTTTGATAAAGTTCAGTTGAAGTGTTCTGACACTCTCAAGGCATCTATCAATAGAAAGCTATCTGGCTCTGAATTTAAATTAATTCTTCATGTTGTACAAGAATAAAAAATTATGTGCATCTAGTTAGATACACTGGAGTATTACTTATAACCTAGCAATCGACTTCTACTGAAATTTCACACTGAAGTTTAGCCCACAAGGAAATATCTATATCAATTTTAATAAGTGGCTTTCTGTATATTTCTGAAATATGACAGTTCTTCATATGAACATAATAAATCAATAAACATATGATTACAATTCATTCAACAACTTATAATTACCTTTAATTTGATAGGCAGCATAGATTGATAGCAATTAAGGCATGTTCAACATTCTGTAAGACCTAAGTGCATTTTATGGTATTCTGTACACTAAAGTTGAAGAATAAATGAGGGAAGAGGGACATAAACACAGGTCAGTCCAGACTAAGGAAATTACATGCAAACATGGGTGGCTAAAACAGCCTTACTTTGCAAAGTAATTCAGAGGCAAAAGAGGTATATGAGAAAGTAGAGGCATATGAAGTGAAGCTATATATTAAAAATTTTAAGCCAGGGAGTGATGCGATTTGAATTCATAAGTCCCAACTTAGAAATAATCTCTAGTTCCAGTTACAAGAATAGATAAAAATAAACAAAACTGAATAATATTACATTATTCCAAAGCAGCAGTGATAGAGTTGGCCTATTCCCAGTAACCTCTGCTGAAGTTAGTGAGCAAGAATCTTTTGAAAGGCTTGAAAACGAAGGTAGGCTGAGAGTATGAGGTGTATTTATAGGTGCACCTTAAAAGTGCATTTCTACAATTTGGAGTATTAACATGTTTGTCAGCTTCAGGAGAGTCAAATAAATGTCTTCTCTGTGGATATGTTTCCAAACACTGGTTGGTATGTATTTATAATATTCCTTAAACATCCAGACATTAGCTCTCTATGTTCATATTCTTTCAGTTTTTGTCTGATATGTAAGGGGGGCGGTGGTTCTATGATTTCTGAATAACACCAGGAGTGGAAATTTGCTGTGGAAGTACATACACTGAAAGGTGGTGAAATTTTATATAAGTTGCATGGAAACTTAGTGGGTAGAAGACTTGTTATCTATAGCAAATGTAGCTGTAGCAATATCACTCAAACCATAGTTGAAATGAGCCATCTGATTTTTCCAGTTTCAGTGCTCTAAGCTGGTGGTAGACTGATAATCTAAGAGATAGGATAGCTGGAACAATAATTTATTAAATTGCCATGTTACCTGAAGTCCAGGAATCTATGGAATAAGGCCTAGGATGTATACATACAAAAGAATTCCTGAGGGAATAGCGGAGAAGATTTTGAAAGTATGGAACAATGCAAATACTGAAATTTCATTTATCATTCTTTGTCTATAAATAATAAAATATTGTTCTTGCCATGAGAAACATAAGATTGAAAATAAAAAGCATGATGGGCACATTAGTACATTTGGCTGTGTGTTCAACAGGCCTGTCCTAACCCTGATCAGAGGTTTCTTAGTTTGCAGTGTTATAGTGTCATAGTCCATTTTGTGCTGCTATAACAAAACAACAGAGACTGGGTAATTTATTTCTCATATTTTGGAGGCTGGAAGTTCCAGATCAAGTGGCCAACATCTGGCAAGGACCTTCTTGCTGTGCTATCCTGTGACAAAAGGCAAGAAAAAAGTGAATGGGAGAGAAGGACACTAGACTTGCCCTTTTTAGTAAGGAGCCTACAATAATGATATCAGATGCTTCTCACTAATTAGTTTAATCCACAATGCAACCTCATGACACTGTTGCATTGGGGATTAGATTTCCAAGACATAACTTTTTTTAGGAGACCCAATCAAACCATAGCAGAGTGGTTATGTTGGGTAAATACTGTTTTGAATTTTGTTGGTATTTTGATTCCAAGTGGTGTCCAAGAAGACCATATGGAAAAACAATAGTAATTGTTAAGAATGAAAACTCTATTGCTAGAAAATAAGGTCATTCTTCCATTATGCTTTCCACTAACCTTGCTGTGTAACTTTAAATTTTGGCCAATCACTCTTGGCAGTATTAATTATTATTAATGTGTATTAATCATCATAGTTAGAAATGATTGAACATAAAGTGCTCACGTAAGAAAATTCTATTCTTTAAAAGTTATCAAAATATAAACCCAGATGGACAAACTGAAGGACAAGTCAAAACTACCAACACAAAGCCCTCACTAGGGTCTGCCTTGGCCATTTTACACAATCATGATCCCAGGGTTGGATAATAGTTAATTTATACATTCTTCTTCAGAAGTGTTCTGGCTCATTGGCTTTTCTTGTCCATTAATGGCAAAAATAATTTTAGGTAGGATAATTTTCCTATAAAAATGACTTGCTGTCATCTAAATTCTACATATTTGTCCTCTTCATTATAAGTTGAGCCGCATCACAGTATTGGAGGCATAAACGTAAAGAGAACAAAAATGAGCTACACAGAAGTGAAGTTTAGTAGAATACTAAGCTGCTTGAAGACAAGTTAAGGAAGTAGTGGAATGGATAAAGAAAAAATCCCTTTCTCTGATTTGTATGGAATACTGGGTGCAAATTACATGGAACATCTGGAAAATTCATGAAATAGTTATATAAAGTCAATTATCTTACTTGTCTTCACTTCTGCACCACTGAGACCATTAAATCAGTCCACTGCTTGCAAGCTGTTAAACACATACATTCTCAGGATCACTAATAGGTATTTTATAGGAATTTTTAGACAGACTAGAATAGGATTATATATAAAATCAAAGGAATGACAATAATATCTCATGATATGAAAGGAAATAATGCATTTAAAATAAAAATGTGTTAGAACAGTACCCAAGTATGAAAATTTGCTCAAAATATTTTAGTCATTACAATCCTCATTTCATTGCTTTGGAGTTTGTTTGTGATTGGGAATGACTTGAGGTAGCAAAGGCCTATTTGGCTTAGAAAATTTCTTCTTGGTTAATAATTGGAAAACATGGCTTTAGTTTCACCCACTGGGTATATTGGGGTATAATTCTTCATTGGTCTCTCATGTCTCTGCATATTTTATCCACAGAGGCACCAACAAATTTATTTTGCACTCTTTTAACAAGGATATTTGCATAATACCCTTGAAAGATAGAGAAAGTGTCTCCTTCTTCAGAGAAACTTGTTTGTTGTTTGATGTGGTAAATATAATGTTTCTCTACTGGAAAATATTGTGTAGGTTTGCCTGCAGTCCCTTTAAAATATTGGGGTTTTCTTAGCTCCATGTTCCATGGCTATGATGTATATACACAGAATGCATGGAATACATGGCTTCTAACTGGCAATTTCACGTTGCTCCTTGGGATTTAGAGGACAGGAGAAAATGATGTAAATAATGCAGTTCTTGGTGCCTGCTGTGAGTAACAAAATGTTTTGTCTCTGAACTAGGGGTCTCCTGTCTTCTGCTAAAAATCATAAAAGAGTGAAGGCCTAATTTTTTTTAGCTTGTAAACAGGGTAAAACACTAATCCTTTGAAGTTTCTGAAAGTTTGGTTGTTTTATAATGGAATAGGAATCTCAGATATTTTATGAGAATATTGTTATCATAGATCTAGTTTATCAGGAATATGTGTGATTTTAATTTAGTCTGTTGTAGAGTAATATCATGGTTTGGATTTTTTCATCCCCAAAGGACCACGTGTTAAAATCATGGACTTCAGCCATCAAACTGCTGGAAGTTGATGGAATATTTATAAAGTAAAATCAAATGGGAGGTCTTAGGTCCTTAGGGCATGCTGTTTGAGGGAATAATGGAACCCGTACCCCTTTCTCTTTTGTTTTTGGCCATAAAGTGAATGGGTAACTCCACCATGTGCTTCTGCCACCATCTGCATTCACAGGGTATCAATAAGTCATGGACTAAAACCTCCAAACATGTGAGACAAAATAAACCTTTTCTCTTTATAAGTTGATTATTTCAGGAATTTTTAAAGTAACAGAAAGTTAAAACAAAAATATTTCACAGCTATCACATAATTAACTAATTAGTGGCATAATGAGAAGATAGAAGTACACTCAGATTAAGATAAATTTAAGTTCAATGTAGTTTACTTACAGGATCAGGATATGAGACCTTCAAAAGAGATCCTAATATATCCTAATTTTCTCCACATGCATCTCTGCTGCAAAAGCATATGCCCTGTCCTCAGCTGATGTACTATCTGTTAGTTGTATCTAGAATATATTCAGACTTTGAATTTTACACTTCTCTCTTGAATTCAGTATTTCAATTGCCTGGCTCTGGTGTCCTCTTCACATTGTTTTCCAGACTGTACGCTCACTTTTGGGATGTGGTTTCACAATTTCTACCATGCAAGTGGCGAAAAAAATTGAAATAAACCCATACATATTGAATCACATCTGTTATTTAATTTCTGAAAATATTCTTAGTTTTTGTAGACCTTTGCTACAATTAGAATTATTATGATCATATAACTATGCATTGAACAAGTAAACTATACATATAATCATGTTAATAAAATGCTAAGAAACATGAATTAGCCTTGGAATTTAAGGCCACTAAATTATTCATGTTAGATTTAAAAAAAATTCTTAATATTGCAATTAACCCAGTTATGTGCCAGACACAAGTCTATGTGCTAGGGACACTGCCAGGAACAAGACACAAAAGCACTGAGGAGTGGGATAGCTGGGTCAAATGGTGGTACCATTCCAAGTTTTCTAAGGAATCTCCATATTGGTCAAATGGTGGTTCCATTCCAAGTTTTCTAAGGAATCTCCAGATTGGTTGTACCAATTTACAGTCCCACCAGCAATGTATGATTGTGCCTCCCCTCACCCCACATCCTCACCAGCACTTGTTTGTGTTCGTGATAATTGCCATTCTGACTGGAGTGAGATGAAATCTTAGAGTAGTTTTTATTTGCATTTCTCTAATTGGTAGAGATGTTGAACATTTCTTCATATATTTGTTGATTGATTGTATATCTTCTTCTGAGAAGGGTCTGTTCATCTTCGTAGCCCATTTATTGATTGGGTTGTTTGTGTTTTGAGTGTTAAGTTTTTTGAGTTCTTTATAAATCCTGGAGATTAGTGCTCTATGTGATGTGCATGTGGCCAAAATTTGCTCCCAGAATGTAGGTTCTCTATTCAATTCATTGATTCTTTTGCTGAGAAGAAGCTTTTTAGTTTGTATCCATCCATTTATTGATTCTTGATTTAATTTCTTATGCTTTTAGAGTCTAGTTAAGGAAGTTGGGGTATAATCTGACATGATGAAAACTTGAGCCTCCTTTTTCCTCTATTAGACATAGGGTCTCTGGTCAAATTCATAGATCCTTGATCCACTCTGCATTGAGTTTTTTGCATGGTGAGTGATAGGAGTTTTAGTTTCATTTTACTGCACATGAATTTTCAGTTTCCCAGCACCATTTGTTGAAGAAGCTATCTTATCTCCAATGTGTTTTTGGCACCTTTGGCTAGTATGAGATAACTGTATTTGTGTGGATTTGTCTCACGGTCTTCAATTCTATACCATTGGTCTACATGTCTATTTTGGTGCTAGTACCATGCAGGTTTTGTTATTATAGCCATGTAGTATAGTTTAAGGTCTGGTATTGTGATGCCTCCTGCTTTACACTTCTTGCTAAGGATTGTTTTGGCTATTCTGAGTCTCCTATTCTTCTAAATGAATTTCATGATTGACTTTTCTATATCTATAAGAAATGACATTGGGATTTTAATTGTAATCGCATTGAATCTATATAGTGCTTTGGGTAGTATGGCCATTTTGACAATATTAATTCTGCCTATCCAACAGCATGCAAGATCTTTCCATCTTCTAAGGTCTTCTTCAATTTCTTTCCTTATGTCCTATAATTTTCATTGTTGCGGTCTTTCACCTCTTTTGTTAAATTGATTCCCAAGTATTTTATTTTATTTTTTTAGGCTATTGTGAATGAAGTAGCTTTCTGCATTTCTCTTTCAGAGGTTTCATCATTGATGTATAGAAATGCACTTGATTTATGGGTATTGATTTTATGTCCTACAATTTTGCTGAATTCATTTATTAATTCTAGAAGTTTTCTGGTGGAATTTTTGGATCCTCTAAGAATAGATTCATGTCATTGCCAAATAATGATAGTTTGAGTTCTTCTTTTCCTATTCATATCCCTTTAATTTCTTTCATCTAATTGTTCTGGCTAGAGTTTCAAGGACTATGTTGAATAGTGGTAAAAGAGGACATCCTTGTCTTGTTTCTGTTTTCAGAGGGGATGTTTCCATTTTTTCTCCATTTTGGATAATATTGACCTTGAGTTTAGCATAGATAGCTTTTACAATGTTGAGATATATTTCTACTATCCCTAGTTTTCTAATGTTTTAAACATGAAAGGGTGCTGTATTTTATCAAATGCTTTCTCTGTATCAATTGATAAACTCTTATAATCCTTATCTTTAAGTCTACTGATGTGATGGATTATGTTTATTGATTTCCATATGTTGAACCAAATTTGTATCCCTGGAATGAACCCCACTTGATCATGGTGCACTAATTTTTATATATGTTTTTGTATGTGATTTGCCAAAATTTTATTGAGAATTTTTGCATCTATGTTCATCAGGAATATTGGTCTAAATTTTTCCTTCTTTGTTGTATCTTTGTCTGGTTTTGGTATCACGATGATACTAGACTAATAGAATAAATTTGGTAGCATTCCTTCCTTTTCTATTACATAGAAAAATTTGAGGAGTATTGATATTAATTAGTCTTTATAGGCCTTGTAGAACTCAGCTGAGAATCTGTGTAGTCCTGGGCTTTTCTTGGTTGGTAGACTTTTTTTTTTTTTTTTAGTACCAGGGATTGAATTCAGGGATACTCAACCACTGAGCCACATCCCCAGCCCTATTTTGTGTTTTATGTAGAGAAAGGGTCTCAGTGAGTTGTTTAGCACCTCACCATTGCTGAGGCTGATTTTGAACTCATGTCTCAGCCTCCCAAAGTGCTGGGATTACAAGTGTGAGCCATCACGCCTGGCTAGGTAGACTTTTTTGATGGCATCTTCTATTTCCTTGCTTGAAATTGATCTGCTCAGGTTGTGTATATCCTCCTGTTTCAGTTTGGATCGGTCGTATGCCTCTAGAAATTTGTTGGTGTCTTTGAGGTTTTCTATTTTACTGGAGTGTAAATTTTCAAAATAGTTTCTAATTATCCTCTTTCCTTAGTGTTTTTCATGATATTTCCTTTATTATCATGAATTTTATTTATTTGGATTTTCTGATTCCTTTTCATTAGGGTAGCTAAAGTTTTGTCAATTTTCTTTATTTTTTCAAAGAACCAGCTTTTTGTTTTGTCAATTTTTTCAATTGTTTCTTTCATTTCAACTTCATTGATTTCAGCCCTGATTTTAATTATTTCATGACTTCTACTTCTTTTGATGATTTGTTTCTTTTTCTCTAGGGCTTTGAGATGTAGTGTCAAGTTGATTATTTGTTGACTTTTTCTTCTTTTAATGAGTGAGCTTAATGCAATGAACTTTTCTCTTAGCACTACCTTCATAGTGTTCCAGAGATTTTGATATGTTGTATCAGAGTTCTCATTTACCTCAAAGAATTTTTTTTATCTTCTCCCTGATTTCTTCTCTTATCCATGAGTCATTCAATAGTGTATTATTTAGTCTCCAGTTGTTGGAGTAGTTTCTGTTTTTTATTTTATCATTGATTTCTAATTTCTTTCCATTATGGTCAAATAGAATGCAAGGTAGTATCTCTATTTGTTTGTATTTGCTAATACTTGCTTCGTGGGATAACATATGATCTATTCTGGAGAAGAATCTATCTACTGCTGAGAAAAAAAGTGTATTCACTCATTGATGGATGGAATACTCTAAATATGTCTGTTAAGTCTTAATTATTGATTATTTTATTGAGTTCTGTAGTTTGTTTAATTTTTGTTTGGAAGATCTATCCAGTGGTGAGAGAAGTGTGTTACAGTCACCTAGTATTATTGTGTTGTAATCTACATGATTCTTGTTACTGAGAATGCTTTGCTTGATGTACATTGATGCCCCATTGTTTAGGGCATAGATATTTATGATTATTATGTCTTATTTATGTATGATTCCCTTAAGCCATATGAAATGTGCTCCTTTACTTCTTTTCACTAACTTTGGTTTGAAGTCCTCTTTATCTAATATGAAGATTGAAACCCCTGCTTGTTTATGCAGTACACAGGATTGATACATTTATCACACCCTTTTACCTTCAGTCTGTGGATGTCTTTTCCTATGAGATGAGTCTCTTGAAAGGAGCCTATTGTTGGGCCCTTTTTTAATCCAATTTGTCAGTCTATGTCTATTGATTTATGAGTTTAGGCCATTAACATTTAGGTTATTATTGAGACATGGTTTGTTTTTCTGGTCATTTTGATTTATTTTTGTTTTAAATTTGACTTGGTTTCTCCTTTGATTGTCCTTTCCTTTGGTGTAGTTCCCCCCTTTGCAGATTTTCATTGTTGGTTATCACTTCTTCCTCATGAATAATTTGCCAAGAATACTCTGTAGTGTAGCCTTTCTTGATGCAATTTCTTTTAACTTTTGTTTATCATGGACAGTTTTTATTTTGACATCAAATCTAAAGCTTAATTTTGCTGGCTATAAGGTTCTTGGGTTGGCATCCATTTTCTTTCAGAGCTTGATATATGTTGTTACAGGATTTCCTGGCTTTGATGATCTGGGTTGAAAATCTGCTGAGATCCAAATTGGTCTCCCCCTATATGTAATCTGATTCTTTTCTTTTGAATTATTTAAAATTATATACTTATTTATTCTGTATGCTACCCATTTTCATTGTAATGTGCATTGGTGTAGATCTTGTAATTTTGTACATGTACTGTCATGTAAGCCTCTTGTATTTGATTTTCCAATTCATTTTTCATGTTTGGGAAATTTTCTGATATTGTTTCATTGAAGAGATTGTGCATTCCTTTGGTTTGAAACTCTATGCCTTCCTCTATCTTGATAAATCTTAAATTTGGTCACTTGATGCTATCTATCCCATAATTTTTGGATGTTCTTCATGTTTTCATACTATCTACATTGTGTGGTCAACTTTATTTTCAAGATTGTATATTTTGTCCTTATTTATTTATTTTTTTCATATTTAATTTATTTATTTGTTCTATTTAGGATTACATGATAACAGAGTGCAATTTGATTCATTGTACATAGATAGAGGATAACATATCAATTCTCTAGTGGTAAGTTGTATAGAATCACAACATATAGGCAGTAATACATAAAGTTAGGGCTATTGTGACCATCATATTCCACCACCTTTACTGTCCTCATGCCCCCTCCCCCCTTACACCCCTGTGAACAGAGTTCCTCCATTGTTCTCATGTCCTTCCCCACATTATGGATCAGCATCCACTTATCAACGAGTACATTTGACATTTGGTTTTCTGAGATTGGCTTACTTCACTTAGAATGATATTCTCCAACTCCATCCATTTACCTGCAAATGCCATAATTTTATTCTCTTTTTTTGTTGAGTAATATTTCACTGTGTATATATGCCACAGTTTCTTTATTCAGTCATCTATCAAAGGGCATCTTGGTTGGTTCCACAGTTTAGCTATTGTAAATTGAGCTGCTATAAACTTTGAAGTGGCTGCAGCACTGTAGTTTGCTGTTTTTAAGTCTTCTGGGTATAGATCAAGGAGTGGGATAGCAGGCTCAAATGGTGGTTGCATTCTAAGTTTTATAAGGAATCTGCATACTGCTTTCCAGATTGGTTGAACCAATTTGCAGTTCCACCAGCAATGTATGAGCATGCCTTTTTCCCCACAACCTCGCCAATACTTATTGTTTGTATTCTTGATAGTTGCCATTCTGACTGGCATGAGATGAAATCTTAGGGTAGTTTTGATTTGCATTTCTCTGATTGCTAAAGATGTTGAACATTTTTTCATATGTTTAATGATGGATTGTATATCTTCTTCTGTGAAGTTTGTGTTCAGCTCTTTGGCCCATTTATTGATTGGGTTGTAAGATTTTTTGGTGTTAAGCTTTTTGAGTTCTTTTTATATCCTGGAGATGAGTGCTCTATCGTATGTGTGTGTGGCAAAGATTTGTTCCCATATTGTCGGCTCTCTGTTCACTTCATTAATTATTTCTTTTGCTGAGAAGAAGCTTTTTAGTTTGAATCCATCCCATTTGTTGATTCTTGATTTTACTTCTTGTGCTATAGGAGTCTTGTTAAGGAAATATGGTCCTAATCTGAGATGATGGAGATTTGGGCCTATTTTTTCTTCTATTAGGCGTTGGGTTTCTGGTCTGATTCCCAGGTCCTTGATCCACTTTGAGTTGAATTTTGTGCATGGTGAGAGGTAGGATTTAGTTTTAATTTGCTGTATATGGATTTCCAGTTTTCCCAGCACCATTTGTTGAACAGGCTATCTTTTCTCCAGTGTACGTGTTTGGCTCCTTTGTCTAGTATAAGGTAACTGTATGGAAGTGGGTTCATCTCTGTGTCTTCTATTCTATACCATTGGTCTACATGTCTATTTTGGTGCCAGTACCATGCTGTTTTGTTACTATAGCTTTGTAATATAATCTGAGGTCTGGTATTGTGATGCCTCCTGCTTTACTCTTCTTGCTAAGAATTGCTTTGGCTATTCTGGGTCTCTTATTCTTCCAAATGAATTTCATGATTGCCTTTTCTATTTCTATAAGGAATGACATTGGGATTTTAATTGGGATTGCATTGAATCTATATAGCGCTTTGGGAAGTATGGCCATTTTAACAATATTGATTCTGCCTATCCAGGAGCATGGGAAATTATTCCATCTTCTAAGGTCTTCTTCAATTTCTTTCTTCAGTGTCTTGTAGTTTGCATTGTAGAGGTCTTTCGCCTCTTTTGTTAAATTGATTCCCAAGTATTTTTCTTTTTGAGACTATTGTGAATGGGACAGTTTTCCTAATTTCTCTTTCAGAGGGTTTATCACTGATGTATAGAAGTGCAATTGATTTGTGGGTGTTGATTTTATATCCTACTACTTTGTTGAAATCATTTATTAATTCTAAAAGTTTTCTGGTAGATTTTTTGGATCCTCTAAGTATAGAATCATGTTGTCCGCAAATAATGATAGTTTGAGTTCTTCTTTTCTGATTCGTATCCCTTTAATTTCTTTAGGCTGTCTAATTGCTCTGGCTAGTGTTTCAAGAACTATGTTGAATAGCGGTGGTGAGAGAGGGCATCCCTGTCTAGTTCCCGTTTTCAGAAGGAATGATTCCAATTTTTCTTTATTTAGGATGATGTTGGCCTTGGGTTTAGCATAGATAGCTTTTACAAAGTTGAGGAATGTTCCTACTATCCCAAGTTTTTCTAGTGCTTTGAGCATAAAGGATGTTGTATTTTGTCAAATGCCTTCTCTGCATCTATTGACAAAATCATATGATTCTTATCTTTAAGTCTATTGATGTGATGTATTATGTTAATTAATTTCCGTATTTTGAACCTACCTTGCATCATCTTACAGGAAAAGACATCCACAAACTGAAAGTGAAAGGGTGGGAAAAAACATATCACTCACATGGATCCTGCAAACAAGCAGGAGTTTCCATCCTCATATCAAATAAAGTGGACTTCAAACCAAAGATGGTGAAAAGAGATAAAGAAGGTCATTTCATACTTCTTAAGGGAATCATACATCAACAAGACATAACAATTATAAATATCTATGACCCAAATAATGGGGCTTCTATGTATGTCAAACAAATCCTTCTCAAATACAAGAATCAAATAGACCACAACACAATAATACTTGGAGACTTTAACAATGCTCTCTCACCATTGGATAGATCTTCCAAACAAAAACTTAATAAAGAAACCATAGACCTATATGAAGCTATTAATAATTTAGATTTAACAGACATATATAGAGTGTTCCATCCATCAATGAGCAAATACACTTTTTTCTCAGCTGCACATGGATCCTTTTCCAAAATATATCATATGTTATGTCACAAAGCCAGTCTTAGCAAATACAAAAAATAAAAAGATTATACCCTGCATCCTATCTGACCACAATGGAATAAAATTACATATCAATGACAGATTAAAAAACAGAAATTACTCCATCACCTGGAACTAAATAATATGCTATTGAATGATGCATGAATAACAGAAGACATCAAGGAAGAGATAAAAAAAATTCTTAAAGGCAAATGAAAACTCTGATAAAACATATCAAAATCTCTGGGATGCCATGAAGGCAGT
The DNA here is from genome assembly GCA_004024805.1 of Geosciurus inauris. Taxonomy (NCBI): domain Eukaryota; kingdom Metazoa; phylum Chordata; class Mammalia; order Rodentia; family Sciuridae; genus Geosciurus; species Geosciurus inauris. The sequence continues at coordinate 35,643 of PVHX01005105.1, read as the reverse complement.
GCTAAGAGGAAAGTTCATAGCACTAAACTCATTCATTAGAAGAAGTAAAAGTCAACAAATAAATGAATTGACTCTTTATCTCAAAGCCTAAGAAAAGGAAGAACAAATTAACACCAAAAGAAGTAGAAGACAGGAAATAATCAAAATCAGGGCTGAAATCAATGAAATTGAAACAAAAGAAACAATTCAAAAAATTGGCAGAACAAAAAGCTAGTTCTTTGAAAAAATAAACAAAATTGACAAACCCTTAGCTACTCTAAGAAAAAGGAGGAGGGAGAAAACCCAAATTACTAAAATTCGTGATGAAAAAAGAAATATCACGACAGACACTACCGAAATACAGAGGATAATTAGAAACTATTTTGAAAATCTATACTCCAGTAAAATAGAAAACCCTGAAGACACTGACAAACTTCTAGAGGCATATGAACTACCCAAATTGAACCAAGAGGATATACACAACTTAAACAGATCAATTTCAAGCAAGGAAATAGAAGATGCCATCAAGAGTCTTCGAACCAAGAAAAGACCAGGTCCAGATGGATTCTCAGCTGAGTTCTACAAGACCTTCAAAGAAGAACTAATACCAGTTCTCCTCAAACTATTTCATGAAACAGAAAAGGAGGGAACCCTTCCAAGCTCATTCTATGAGGCAAGTATCACTCTGATTCCAAAACCAGACAGAGACACATCCAAGAAAGAAAACTTCAGACCAATATCCCTGATAAACATAGATGCAAAAATTCTCAATAAAATTCTGGCAAATCACATACAAAAACATATCAAAAAAATAGCACACCATGATCAAGTGGGGTTCACCCCAGGTATGCAAGGTTGGTATTTTGTCTTTATTATCTGAGGTTGTCTTCCAAGTGATCCAGTCTATTTGTGATGCTTTCTTTTGATTTTTTAATTTGTTTTATTTTTCCCTTCATGAATTTCTGATTTTTTCTCAGGATCTCTCTTTCTTGAAATAATCTTTTGCTACCTGTATTTGCTCCCTTATCTCTTTGTTGGTGTGATCAATGGTTGCCTTTATTTGCTCAATTATATATGTTGGAGTGAACAATTTTTGCCTATGTTTGCTCACTGAAGTCATTCTTTAATTTGCAGATCATTTGAATTATGTATATTCTGAACTCTTTCTCTGACATTTCATCAACTGCACTGTCAATGGATTTGATTATTATAGTATCTTGGTTTGTTTGGTGCCATTTCTTCTCTTGTTTTTTTATGTTGATTATGTGTATTCCTTTCTTATAGTTTGGATCTTATTTATTGCAGTTTCTACCCTATAATCTTGTAATAACCCTGCAAATTCCCTGTATTTCACTTTGGTTTTTGCATCCAGTCCCTGGCAGGTGTCCTCAGATGGATACTACTGCAACTAAAGATGGTGGTGGCAGTAGCAGAGGTAAATCAAGATAGCAGTGGGAGTGAACCAAGATGGATGCAAACACTTTCAGAGATGAGGCTGAAAGGGTGGTACTTACAATGGGTTTGGGCTGACTGTTCAGACATGCAGCACTGTGGAATGCTGTGCTGTGGTGGGCAGCTGCCTCCAGGCCCTGTGTGTTGTAACCAAGGTGAAGACTACTACATGGAGAGGGGTATGGCGATGCTTGCAGTGTCCCATCATGAATTCAGGAAGGAAGTGACAGCATGGATCTCCTCTCTGCCCAGGGTTGGTCCTGACACACAGGTCCTGTTTCACACAGGTCTGTGGGTGCAGTCCTGGTCCTGACCTAGGCCTGAGCTCCTGTGAGGGTCCCCAGAGGTGATCCTGAGTCTGAGTCTGGGTTTCGGTGTGGATCGACCCTTTATTTTCTCTAATGAAGCTTTCATATCTGAAAAAATAATAATCATAGATAATGTACTGACTTTCTAGAGGAATGTCTTTAAAGGAATTCAGGAATTGACTAGAGAAAGATATGTAATAAATTATAATTGAATAATCTGCCTAATTCAATAATTAGTCATGCAATTTTTCTAAAAGAACAGACTGTTTAATTGAGTTCATATATATTGCTGACAAATTGGTGCCTTTTAAGAACCAATTATAAAATCTGTTATACATGCAATTGGTAGAAATTCCAAAAGTTTAAAGATGTTAAGAAATGTTTCTAAAAATATTTGAGGCATAAAGGATATTTCAGGATGATATTGCATATTTTGTTTGCCACTTTGATAATGCTAAATAATTTTTGGTATAGTATAGAAGCTACAGATGAATCCTTTATAAGTATTTTATTGCAAAAATAATTTAACACTTCTATATAGATCTTATTTTAGTTGTGGATCAATCTTATATACAGTGAAATTCACTCTTTCAATATACATTTCTATGAGTCTTCACACAAAAAAATGAAGTTATTTATTAACCAGTATAGTGAAGTAAAATTTTGTATTCCACACTCCAAATTATTTCATGCTATCTATCCCTACACCTGCCATCGGACTGTGGCAACTGGCAGTTGATCTGATCTCTGTTGATCTAGTTTATCTTCTATACTTATGTTTTGATCAAATGGAACTAAACAGTATGTAACCAGTTGATTCCAGCTTCTTTCATTAAGAAAAGTATTTGAATTTTATTAATTATGTTGCACATGTAAATAATTTATTCCTTTACATTGCCAAATATTATTACAATGTTTGTCTATCCATTCACCAATTGAAAAACACTTTCAGTTTTCAGTGATTACAAACAAATATGCTATAAACATTCATGTATAGGTTTTAGTGTGAATATTCATTTTCATTCTCTTGGATAAATACTGAGGAATAAGATTATTGAGTTACAGGGCAAGTATGCTTAACTCAAGCATGTAAGTATGTAGAAACTTCCAATTTGTTATCCAAAATGGCTAGGCGATGTGTATTCCCACCAACAAAGTTATTTATTAGAGCTTAAATGATCCACTTCCTTATCGACACTTCATAATGTTTGCTAATTTTTTATTTTTTAAATTCTAATACTTATGTAATGGTATCTTACTGCGAATTTAATTAGCCTTTTATAAATAATTAATAATTCTGTGTACCTTTTCATATGCTTTCTTTTTTTTATTTATATTTTAGTTGTAGGCAGACAGAATATCTTTATTTTATTTTATTTTATGTGGTGCTGAGGATCGAACCCAGTGCCTCACTCATGCTAGGCAAGCACGCTACCACTGCACCACAACCCCAGCCCATCATATGCTTTCTTGACATCCTTACAGCTTATTTATTTATAATTTTTTATTTGTTCTAATTAGTTGTACATGACAGTAGAATGCATTTTGACACATCATACATGAATGGAGTACAACATCTCATTCTTCTGGTTGTATATGCTGTAGAATCATATTGGTCATGTAATCATACATGTACATAAGATAATAATGTCTGATTCATTCTACTGTCCTTCCTATCCCTGTATCTCCTCTCCTCCCTTTACTTCCTTCTACCTAATCCAAAGTACCTCTATTTTACCCTAGCTGCCTCCCCACCTTGCCTTATTGTGAATTAGCATGCACATATCAAAGAAAACATTTGGCCTTTGGTTTTTTGGATTGGCTTATTTCATATAGTATGGTAATTTCCAGCTCTATCCATTTACCTGCAAATATCATATACCTTCTTCATGGTATTATGGTGATGTTATGTGAGTTATTATGAGTGATGTTTCATTTTGTTGCACATGGATATCCCATTTTTCCTACTCAAATTTTGGCCCATTTCTAGTGATTGGAGGTTGTTGTCTAAAATTCTTGTGATTTAAAATTCTTGTAATTGTTTAAAATTTCCTTTATATATTTTCTGACACATGTCCTTGACAGGAATATGATTTGAAGATTTTTCTTTGCAATTAGCCGCTTATACCTTCTTTCACAATGAATTTTATGTAGTGAATATTTTTAATTCTGAAATGATTAATCTCTCTCTCTCTCTCTCTGTTTTAGGAATTGTGCTTTTGGTATCTTATTCAAGAACTTTTCTAACACAAAATAACAAATATTTTATCCTATGTTTTTATTCTAGAAGTTTTATACTTTCACTTTCAACATTTAGGTCTGTGTTCATTTCTGCAGAAGGTGAAAATTACGGGTGATGTTTTATTTTATTGTACGTGGATATCCCATTATTTTCCACACAATTTTTTATATTAAAAAAAATGTCCTCTGTTCATTGACTTGGATTTCCACCATTGTAAGAAAGAGTTGATTATATTTATTTGAGTTAATTTCTGAAAGATCTATTCTGTTCTATTAATTCATAAATCTTCTCTTTTCATCAATAGCATAATGTCTTGATTACTGTAACACTGTAAAGTCTTTAAATCAGAAAATGTCAGTCATTCAACTGTACTTATTTGTAAAATAGTTTGGGCTAGTCCATTTCCTTTGCTTTTCCATATAGATTTTAGAATCATTCTGCCAATTTTTACAACAAAATCATGCTGTGATTTTGATTAGAATTTCATTGACATTTTAAAAATACTGAATCTCTAATCTGTGAGAATATTAGTTCTTTTTATTTAGGAATTCTTTGTATTTTTAAATCAGTTTTGTATTTTAATACTTTTCAGCATACAGATCCTGAAAACATTTTGTTAAATTTATATTCCATTCATTGTTGGGTGGTATTCTAAATGATAACTTTTCAAAATTCCCAAACTTTTTGGTAGTATATTCAAATAAAATGGTCTATTTTACAAATTGACCTTGTATAACATCTTTGTTTTGCATTGCTATGACAGCTTACTACAGATCAAATAATTTATAATGAACAGAAATGTATAAGTGTAAGTCATAAGACTTGTGTAAGTCAGCTTTGCATTACTGTGACCAAAATATCTGATAAGAAAAACTTGGAGGAGGGAAAGTTTATTTGGGGCTCATGGTTTCAGAGATCTCAGTCCACAGACAACCAAATTCAATTGTTCAGGGCCCAAGATAAGGCAGGACTTCACGGCAAAAGGGCAGGGCAGAGGAAAGCAGCTTACCTCATGGTGGCCAAGAACCAGAAAGAGAAAGAAGAAGAAAGATGAACCCTTCCAGGACTTACCTCCAGTGACCTGCCTCTTCCAGTCAAACCCCAACCGCCTTCAAAAAACACCTAGCAGGTCTTTGTTCTTTACTTAGAGAGCTGATCCACACCTTCACTAACACAGGAGCTTTTAAGGAACACCTTATATCCAAACCATCACTCTCAGGTTCTAAAGGCTGGTATATTCAAGTGGCCAGCATCTGGTAAAGGCCTTCATGCTGCATCACCCCCAGAAGAAGAGATTTTCTCACTGAAATCTTTGGCCTTTTGATGAATTGGTTGTATATTTCCTCAATGAACACTCTTTTGTAAAATTATATATTTTACCTTAATAATTAATTTTCTACCAAATTATCTGGTGTTGAATGCATAATACCTAAAAAATCTAGAAGATATTTGATCTAGATCTCTATTTTAGTAGTCAAATCACAGATTATCAGAGATCTCCGTTTCTGCTTACCAACATCCTTAAGATTTGTCCTGAGCTATGTAGAATTTAATAAAGTCCATATAATGTTAAAATTCTGTATAGTGATGATACTACATTTATGATTTTATTTGAAGGTTAGGAAACTGAAACATGTATTTTATTTATTTATTTATTTATTTACTTACTTACTTACTTACTTATTTTTGGTACTGGGGATTGAACTCAGGGGCACTCAACCACTGAGCCACATCCCCAGACCTGTTTTGTGTTTTATGTAAAGACAAGGACTCACTGAGTTGCTTGGCACCTCATTGTTGCTGAGGCTGGCTTTGAACTCGGGATTCTCCTGTCTCAGCCTCCCAAAGTGCTGGGATTACAGGCGTGCACCACTGTGCCCGGCCTATTATGTCTTTTTATCCAAGGACATTTGAAAATTGTTTAACTAAATCAGACTTAAGATGTGGATTATTTTGTACTCAATGTATTTAATGTTTTCTACTGTTGTGTCATTATATTGTATAATTAAAATGAATGCAAATATTTAAGAAAACAAAATAAGACACATATATTAGAAAATACAAGGTAAAATCTATGATAACCCCAGTAAACTGAAATACTATTAGAATTGATTGGAATTTGGAAACTAACTAGTTATAAAATTAGCAAAAAATGAAAAAAATCAATTGATTTTCCATATAACACAATAAACAAATATAACAGAAAATAAAATGCAGTCATAAAAGCAACAAAGTAAACCAAATTATGGAACCAAACAACAAAATAGATGAAAGTCTATATAAATATAGTCAGATATTTTTGAAGAAGGTGAGTTCAATACATAATAGGACTTCTTTGTAATTTGGAAAACTTTACATCATACAGGTATCTAAATAATCTCCCCAAGACCAATATATGCATTAGTTAACTGCTGATAAATATTCCCAAAGGACATATTAGAAGCAGAAGTGCTATGTGTGAGAGGTTAGGTAAATCTTAAGGAAAAGGAAATCTCTGATATGAACCTAAACAGTCAGAAAATGATCCAATAAGAAATCCTGTGCTTCAGTAATACAGTGATATGCACCATTTATCCAATACTCATATTGAATCTAAATTGATCTTCAGCCGCAGACATACTACCTTTGCACATATCCCAGATCTGGTTGGATATACTGATTCTGAACCACAATAATGAAAGTACAATCTAATATTATTGAATCCTTGAGGAAAGCTTACATCACAAAGGAACAGCAACAAATTCTGCAACACAAAGAAAAATATTTAAAAAGCTGAAGTAAGGCAGCATGAATTTAAAATAGGTATAATTATTATTTTAAGAAGGAAATTTGATTTTTAGTCACATGCCTAAGTTTAGTACACCTCTAATTAGAAATGAAGGCCTTTAATTTAGACAGTGTGTCCTTTGGGGTGCCTCAATTATCATGTGAACATGACAATCTTATCCCCAAGTTCAGGTAATTATTAAACATACAGCACTATTTTTAGCAATATTTTCTGCAGGCATTTTTCTCAGGGAGACTAATCTTAAGCTCAGTGCAACTCTTATTCCTGAAAAAATGTCATATATTCACAGATGAGAAAATAAAATTGAATCATATTATTATGAAATGTTTTTACTGGCTTGTATGATCTTGGATCTTCCTCATCTCCATCTTGCCCTGCATTTGCAGTTGTATGAAATGCCAATGGCATTTCCTACACAACACATTGTCAGTTATACTGCATTATAGTCCAGAACATAGCTTGAAACACCAACAAAACCCTCATTTATTATTTCGTTCAGGAAAAAAATTCTCTTTGATCATAGGATCATGAGCAACAAGTTTATTTTACTGGAAGTAACTTCTAACTCTTAAAACCAAATATAGCTGCATGATTCCCTGAAAATCCAGAACCTATTCTAGTATGAAAGTAGTAGAGTGTCATGCCTTTAAGTTATGAACCTTACACTAACCTCACTTAGGGCTTTATCTGAATCACATTACTTACAAATTATGTGCCATTATACTGCTGCTTGATTTTATTTTATCTTGTTTTATTGGGTCTTATACAAGCCACTTGAAATCATTCCTAGAACAAGGTATTAAAAACAGGTTGATAGTGTGACATGAGGCTATCCAGAGGCTTATACCTTGTCCAAACTGGGCTCAGTGGTCTCACACAGAAAGCTTAAACTGGCTATCATAAAAATACATATAATATTCAAATCAGTGAACATTAAAATTAGACTTTTAGTATTTTTTGTTTATGAATATTCAGTTGGTGGCATACCTATAAGTATTTACATTTCAAAATATATTTACACTTCAAAACAAAAAATTTTATGGGTCTAAACAATTTTCAATATGATCTTAATATCCACTTACCTCCATTGAGGTAGGTCAAATGTTTCACTGGAAAACATAAAGATAATATGACCTTCAGCAAAGTTATGGTAATCATATTGAAGCATATGTAGAATGCCACCATTCAGGCCATTTTTTTCAAAAATCCTTCCAAAATCCAGTAGTACTAATACTTTTGATAGTATGAATTTCAAAATCATGTCTATACACTCATAAAAAATCTGGAAGTTTACAAATAGTTTCTTAAAATAAATTTGTCTTAGTGCCCCAATTATAGCCCATTTTACATCATAATAACATCTTTAATTACATTTCCTCTTGAAAAATTATCTTTCACACTATTTACTTTACTTAAGACTAGAACAATTGGTATTATTAAAAGTTTTAATTTTATTCTGTTTTAGAGGACCACCAACAGATTATCTCAATATTTCTCTATATGAATAGCCCAACAAACTCAAGAGAAATTCAAATTTAATCAAAAGTCTTAGTCTCTTAAATTTGAATGAGTATATTTCTCCTCATCCTCATCATTCTATCCCATTCTTGCGATAGAGGGTCATCAAAAGTTAATTTCCATGTTCACAGTTATTCTGAGTTATTTTTTGTTACTAAAACATGGTAGATTGGGTTGGCACGGATTCCCTCCTGCTGCCAATGTATGCATTGAAGGAAAAAATTAAATATTCTGCTGAGTTCAAAAAATAAAAATGGAAATTCAGAGTGCTGTATTAAAAGGGTGATAGGTCATAAAACCTTCAAAAAGATCTTAAAAGAAAATAATTTTCAAATTGAAATTCTCTATCGTGAACTGAAGATTGCTAAGCAAAGATATGATAAGATAAAAACAACAAATAAATGTCATTCCCACAAAGTACCCTGGCAGGATGTTCTGCAGTAAGAAGGATATGGAATGTGGAAGGTTTTATCAATTAGAATTGCATTTAGTGTCATGTAACAGAAAACTCCAAAACAAGGACTTAATGTTAAATTACAGAAGTTTATTTTCCACACATGAGGATAAGTTCAGTTTGGGGACTTCACTGCAGCTAAAAAGTACCATCCACATCCCAGGGTTTTATTACTCTCTTTGTCTGTCTCTACTTCTCTCTCTCTTATTCTAGTAAGCAACTCTCTTCCTCATACTCTCCAGTTAGTTCTTATACCTCCAGACATTACATACATATTCCATTCAGGAAGAAAGAAAGGAGATGGAAAGATGAATTTTCTAGAAGTCTCAACAAGTACACCCCTTTCATACCTCATTGACAGGAACTACAGCACAGAAGTAGTAGGCAGAGAGTATTACTTTGAAACGTTCATGTATAAGTACAGAGGAGAAGATGGTGTTGGAGCAAACCCTGCCACAGGATGGAAGAAAAATAATAAAGCAGTACAAAACAATTGATAAGCATGGATAAACCTGAACAACCATGAACTTAAAAAATGAGATTATTTGGGGGAGAGTGTATAAGAAAGTAGAAATGAAAAAATATATCAAACATAGGAAGGATATACAAGATAACCCACTTTTATTTGCAGTAATGACAAGTGTCTTGGTAAATTTTATTGTATTACATGTAATTGAATACGGAGTCTAAATTTTCCTGTTGCCCTAGGATTAGCACTATGGACCATAACTAGAAATGCTAGTGGCACACATCAATTGTACTCACATTTATGAGAACTCATCACATAGCCAGATCTGGAGGCATAGTGCACAGCAATGTAGTCCCTGACTGGGCTATTACCTTTCAGAAACAAATTTGTTTTATAGAAGACAAGACAATATGGCGAGGAGGGCTCTCAGTGGATCTTGGGTACAGTGAATGTGGGAAGTGTCCACAAGAAAGATATACTTGTACCTTGTTCACTAGTGAGAATCTTTACTGAGGCATAAGAATGATGGATTAGCCCATGACATAGCACCAGGGAGAGCTGAAGAGTGATGTCTCACGGGAACATACAGAACCCATCTCATTCCAGTTCTCAATACTGTCTCTTAAGCTATGGACTAAGGAAAATCCCAAACTGTTCTATGACTCCCTACAGAGGAATAGAATGCTATGAAAGGGGACAGAGACACAGGACTGCCCACATGGCTTCCATGCAGTGCCACTGGGAGCAGTGCCCACTGATGGAGCCAGAGGGCTTCATTCAAGCTTGTGCTAAGAGGTTGTGAGCAACCATGTGAACTTAGACTAAGACTAAACACCTCCCAAATAAATCAACAACACCCCTCTATGTCATCATTAAACACCAGTAGGGCAGCTACCATCAGCAGACAGGATAACATTAAACCAGAATAGCAAAAAATAAAATGCCTAAATTGTACTAGCAAAACTGTGCTTCCTCTGTAGTGCTTCTACTTGCTGTGGTCTACAATCCAGTGCACCACCACCACCTGGGAACTTATATACACATGTTCCTATTATCTGAGACCCAAAGGATTTACTGACTCAGACAGAAGAGACCAGAACCATTTTTGTGCTTAAAATCCCTTGAGCCACAGAACAAACTTGCTCAATGTAACCAAATAAATCAAAAGAGATAGCATAGTGGAGTCGTTTATATTTGTATTTATTTCTATTTTTTATCATATCTCCTTTGATGGTGTATTATTTGTAAGTTATTCCCCTTTTCTGCTTTTACTTGTCTTTTTTGTTCATATGATAGATTTTATTTTGATTTGTTTTCACCCTTAATTTCAAAATGCTTGTACAAGATGGTTATAGAGGCATCTTAATTCAGTTCAGGTATAAACATGTAATTATATTATTTTTTCTCATCACTTTCTTCAACCATGATCTGGCGACTTTTCTCCCTTCTCTCTCTAGAATGTTCCATAGCATTCTTGTCTTTTTGAATTGCTAAAGGAACTAATTTAAGGCTTTGATCTCAAATTAAATTTAGATTTTATGTCACATTCAAATTTTAACCCATCTGTTTTCCTTCTCCATCTTCTTTCTCCTCCTTTTTCTTCTCCTCCTCTCCTTCTTCTTCTCTTAAGAATAAATGACATCTTCCTGAGATGTGGGTGTTATCATTAGCTCTCGGTACACATAACTGAAATCAGAATCAAGGTATCATTGTTTATGAAAGGTCCCATTGTGTAGCCTTTTATATGGGTGGCAAGGGTTTGAAAAGCACTGCTAAAGTTCTTCCTGACATCTATGTTGAATGCCAGCAAAAAGGAGATAAAAAAAATCTTAGAAGACACAAGTGCTGATAGAATTTAGCAACACTGAGGCAAACTAGAAGAAAATATTCAGGGCCTATGTGGGCTAGATCAATGCACAAGACTGAATTATTCTCTTAATCCACAAGCATTTATGAAACCTCTTCTAAGCCAGGTATTGTACCAAGTGTTAAGGTTTCAAAGATAACATCAAAGAGAACCGACTTAAAAATAAGGGTGCTCTGAATTAAAGCAGCAGTAAGCCTCAGAGAGCAACTATGCTTCAAAATATTTTCAAAGGTATACACAAAAGAATTATTAGCCAGGCACAAGCATATAGGTGCTATTCATTTCCAAGTGAGGCTATATACACCAAGGGATTTAAAAAGCAGGAAGTGTGGGAAGGGATTGGGAATCACTTCTCTTCTCAAGTGAAAAGGAAAGTAAGAGTATCTACAGGAATGAAGAGGTGGAAAGGGTCTATAGGCTACTATCAAGCATTTACCTCAGTTATTAGTCCCTTAAACGGTGTTTTTTAAAAAGATACTTTTATGAAATAGATTCAATGGGGCCAATCTGCATATCAGTAACATGGTAGGAAGTTAGGCCTGTTAATGAATAAAGGATTATAATGATACACTATCTCTGCATGTTGGCATAGAATTGATGCCAGGACAACAAATTCATCTGAGATATGTTAATATCCTGAACTGCTGTTAGTCCCTAATTCAGCTGTTCTCAACTATGAACCCTTACAAGTCAACCAGCCATGAGGCATCTTGCATATGTTTTGTTTTAAAAAAGTGCTAAAGTCTTCTTTCTCAAGAAAATGAAAATGAAGCTACAATGAGATGTCTTGGGAATATATTATGTATAACACTAGCATCCATCAAATGTGACACAATGCAAGGAAAAGGAGAGCTGATGCCTGATCATGGGAGGGAAGAGAGTAGGCTGAGGCATGAGAATGTGGGCAGAGTAACTGAGACTTAAAGACCTCAGGTAAATTATATTGTATGTGTCATGTGCATGTTCAATGTGGAGAAAATAATGCAATTCTGACATTCATCAAGAAAAACTTGTAAACAATAATAAATTAGAAATCCACATAATTTGACTATAAAGTAACATGAATATTTTAGCAAATAAACTAGAATATCCCCAACAAATTAATGCTATGAATTATTAAATCAAAAAGGGAATTCTTACAATATTGTCTTGCTTAAAATGTCCATAGAACTCTCTGAGAAATTTTATTGTATTATTTTGAGACCAAGAGTTTTACTTTTTAGTATGGACTGGTTTTTAAAATAGCCAAATATTATTTAATGCAAAGTTAGGCAAATAAACCAGGACATCAACAATCTCATGTTACTGAAAACCTGCCTCAGAAAGCAACTTTAAAAGGATTCCATAGAAGTTTTGGTTAATTGAAACAGCTCTCAACAACACATATCACCTATCATATTGGCTACTCCAAAAATCACATTTTCAAATGTATTTTCTGGTATATCCATTTTAACTAAATAAATAAAGACAGAACTTTATAACTATATATCAAGAGTCCAATATAACGGCAGACAAAATTTTACAGTTTCTCTTTCAATAACAGCTGTCTTAAAAAACAAAGCTTGCTTTATACATAATACATAAACCAATATGGAGATATGCTACACAATGATTCCATCAATGAAATAAATTCTTAAATATTGTATACTTTCATATTCAGATATTCTTTTTGGTATAAAATTCTATAACATTTTTATGTAACATCAAAAATTTAATTTTTGAGTTACCTGATATATTAAAAATAATGTATTCATTCCTTTTTAAATACAACTTCCTGGAAAGAATGAATTGGAATGTCTTAATATGCTTAACTTTCTGTTAAAATACCTGCAGATTTTTCAGATGTAGGGAATCAATTTGACAGAGCCTTATGAACTTTAGATCTAGTGAAGTACCTTCTAGTTGACATAATAGCTTTAGGACTGAATAATAGAGCTGAAAAGTATCTGTCAGTACACATTTTTCCATATGAGTCATTTTCAATGGGAAGCTACTTGGATCAAAGAGGATACTTTCTATATGCATGAATTTACCATCACATTATTTCAGTGGTGAATAACAACCCCTGAAAAAGTTCAGCAGGAATTATACTTTTATCTTTATTGTACAACCAATATTATTATTAAAATGATAATGTGCTTTCTTCTTTTATTTCTATCTTTAAGGTAAATTATTTTAAATAGTTCCAAAGCTATATCTCTAATTAAAATTCAATCTTGAATCTGCTAAGATTATAAGAAGGTTGAAGTTATAACTTCTCTCATTCCACAGTTAAACTCTTGCACTGGAAGCATCAGATGCATAGATATCCATTTACACTGCACTGGAAAATTTCCCCTAAAGAACATGCCAGAATAGTGTGAGCAGCCTAAAGCTAAACTAAAATGCTCCAATCCTAGGGCCTGCATGGCCATCTAGACTCTGAGGTCAAAAGAATGGCAAAAAAGATAAAAGAGAAAATACTTGTAAGATAATAGACATCTGAAATGGAGTGATGAAGAAAGGTTCTAAATTTAATCATGTTAACTAATTTTTGCAATATTTTTCTAAAAAATTTGGGTTGTTATGGACAACAAGATAGACTGAGTTCAGCTGAATGTCAGAACCAGTTAACAAGGGCAAACATGCGTCCTTTTCTTGGCCAGGGGAAGTAGAAAATTCTGTTGATGTGCAGATAAATGATTTAATTTAGCTTTCAAACCTTTTGATAACGTCCATATTTTCAGAGCATTCTCAGTAACATTCAAATTTCTATTCATCAGTTACTTTATAATTATCAAAATGTGAACATTTTTTTGAAAAAAAATCCAGTGTGGTACATAGTAGACAAAAACATTTTATTGAATACATAAATTTATTATTAAAGAGTTCTAACATTATTCAGGAGCATCTCTCTGTAGTAAACTCTGTTTTTAAACAAAATGTTTATACTTAATGTTTTAAGTTTCATTTGATAAATGATTAAAAAATACTTTCCCTGGGTCAAAATATATAGCATTGTCTGCTGATAAGAGGGTAAATAAAACAAGATTAATAGCATCAATGAGTTGCCAGAGTTTTATATAAAAATACATCTCAAATTACTACTTAAACCTTCTGGTTTATGATCTTCTTATTGTCATTAAGACCTTCCACAATAATGACCAAGTCTTGTATTTACAGTTGTCTAAAGAATGTTAGAGATGCTGACGTTGACAGTAATGACATGCTAGGTCAATTGGTGCCAAGCCAAAACAATCAATAGTGTTAAGAAAACATGATGGGTTGGTCATAAAGGTGGAAGTCCCCAGCTTTTATGGATGCACAGTCAGATTTAGTTAATCCATATGCCTCTGAATCAAGGAAACATTAACACACAGGCATTCTCTCATTTTTAAATGCTTGAAATCCAACACAAGTGCTTTCACAAAATTGCTATGAAAAAATTTTGTAGGTATTAAACAGAGAAGAATTTCAGCAAACATGTAAAGGTTTAATTTGAAATTCTCAGTATTTATGAAATCCACCAAGACCTAGGAGAGTTTCCCATTGGCAAAAACATGTTGTAGACTGTGATGAAACACGGGGACAGTAAGACTTATGATGTTATCGCACTGCCCTGCACCTCCACTGAATTCTGCTGCTTTAAAACCCAGGGCTTCACTTACAAATTTCTTCTAACTCCAAAGTTCAGTATCTGTGTAGGTGTGTTCAGAGGTGCCACATAGGACCATTAGTTTATTACTAATTTTTCTTTTATATTCCTTTGGGTACACTTCTTAATAGAGCAACATGGTCAAAAGGCAGAAATTACCAACCAATGGTCATTATAACCTGAGATGTGAGTGCAGCAATAGGAAGACTGGAAATAATGGTAACCAAGGGAGTGATAGAAGTTATAGTTGTCCTTGCCCTATCTGTGGTTACAAGCACTTGAAACTACTCCAAATTGCATAAGGGTAACTTTCCATCACACTGCTAGACAAACAGTCTCTGAGAATAAAATTTTTCTCATTTATTCAGGAAAAAAAGATCAACTAAGACACAGACATAAGTTTATTTGCAGTCCATGTACATTAACAATTCCTGCTGCTAAATATTTTGGAGGACTTCAATAGTTTCTATGAAGATGATGAAGGGAGCCAATGAGAATCTATTAATTCTCTTTAAAGGACAATCACTTTAGAAAGAAATAAACATAAGGAAAAGAATGGAATTTAAATCTTATGAAAAGAGTCTTTCCTAAAAGTCTTAGGAAAAAAAATTACCCCATATAGTTAGGGCAGAATATCCCTGATGTAATCTCTAGATAGGCAGGTGTGGAAACAAATGCAGAGAA
The DNA here is from genome assembly GCA_004024805.1 of Geosciurus inauris. Taxonomy (NCBI): domain Eukaryota; kingdom Metazoa; phylum Chordata; class Mammalia; order Rodentia; family Sciuridae; genus Geosciurus; species Geosciurus inauris. The sequence goes on along the minus strand of PVHX01005105.1, from coordinate 20,248 downwards.
AAGAGAGACAAAGCTTACCCCAGGTGAAGTACAGGAAAGGGAGATAAGGTTTCAGGGAATAGAGTGAGCCAACACTCATTTCCTTGTCACTTCAGTGCTCCTGAATTCACAGTATTTCAAATTTCTGTGGGTAATGTCTGGTATGGGTGGATCACATCCGATCTTCTACCCCAGTGTCTAAGGCAAAAAAGCAAAGAGGTATCACTTCTGAGGGTGTTAAGAGCATATCCCCTTCCTATTTCTTGCACGTGGTTAAAACATTGTCTTGACCCTGGATAAAGAAGGCAGTGGGTGCATCTTTTAGAGCAACCTTGGAGTTGGGACTGCAGCGTTGATGGATGAGATGGATGAGGCCATCTCAGGGAGAAAGGAAAAGCCTACACTCCCTAAAAATGGCATGTGTTTACAGAAATGCCATTAAGCTTACCCAGGACAATGTACTTTAAAATCATAATATTTAAAAAATACAACTTAAATAATAATACTTTAAAATAGTAATATCCAGATATTTTTTAAAGAAGATAAGAAAACGTTCAGAGTAGCAAGATGAGTGTGCATAACTAACAAGGCCTTCAAATCAGAAGGTTAGGAAAAGTTTGGAAAGACTGAGTTATTAATCCTGGATTTTTATATCAATCTCTGACTACTTGTCAATAGTGTGATTTCCATTTTCTCCATGTATGGAAATATATATTAGTAGAGATGAAAAAGAATGATCTAGAACCCTGATTGTGAAATGCAGAGTCAACATCTCTGTATACAACATAGGAAACATTAATTAGGTTGGATGTTTAATACTACAAGGACTCAAAAAAGGTGTGTGTAATCTCATAACATTTTATTTTGGCAGCATATTTCTTCTGAACTCACCAAAGCATAGAAGAATAAAGACTGTTCATGATATCTGATATGTGAGTGTGTGCAATATGTGATTGTCATGATATTTACTTGAAGAGAGTGAAAAAGAAATGCTGAAAACCAACAAAAAATGGATCAATAAGATTAGGCATGTCCTTGAGATGAATGATATTCCACGCACAGGAGGAAATGTGAAAATACCATGTGCTTGGGTAGAGATTTGATTCAAAAAGAAAGAAATGAAAAAAAGGTTTAAAATATCTTGCACATCATTATTCCACTATTAAGTTGTGTGTAAGAAAGCATGTCTTTAAGACAATAATAGGAACTGACCTGGATAGCATATTTCTCCTAAAGTCACCAACCAAAACTACTTTTAGAGAAAGAGGGGAATTATTATTGAGAGAATAAAAATAGAAGGCTTTCTAGATTTCCAGGATTTCCAAATGAGTAATGAGATTATATCTTGCAAAACTGAAGAAGAAAAGTTTGCAGCTATTTGATCAAAAATAGAAGAGGTAATAGTGAAGCAAATGGAGTGAATCCTATGCCCAAAGATTGAAATACAAAAGTCTCCACTTATTAGTGGTTTCCCTTTCTGTATATTCAGTTACTATTTGTTAACCACAGTCCAAAAATATCCTTATTTGTCTTGACCCTTTCAACTCGTTCAAGACATAGCAACCATGTTCATATATTCATTTTTCATATATTTATTTTATTTGTAATACTGGGGATTGAATCCAGTGCCTTGCACATGCTAGGCAAGTACTGAGCTGCATCCCCGATTCTTTTTAAAAAAATTATTTTCAGACAGAATCTTGCCGTGTTTCCCAGGCTAGCCTCAAACCTATAATCCTCTTGCCTCAGCTCATGAATAGCTGGGATTGCAGGGGTTACACACAGGCATTCAGTCAACTTTTATTGCAGTATATTGTTTAATTTTTCTTTTATTATTTATTCATAATATCTAAATGTGCTTAATTTATAAATTAAGCTTTTTCATAGGTATATACCTATATAACAAACACAGTATAAATAAAGTTCAGTACTATCTGTGACTTACTGGGTTTCTGGGAACTCATCCCCTGTGGATAAAGGGAGAAGATAGTAAATTGCTGTCATCAGAATTTCACATGCAAAACTCAGAAAAGCTCCCACGTAAAGCCTAAAATCTGACTATTCTGATTAAGAAATGACTCAGAACATCTTAATTCATAATTTAAAAACATACTGAAAATGAGTTCAAAAAATAATTTAAAAATGGGAAAGAATCTCACTCATTAGAAAGCTTTGGGTTTCAAAATATTTACATTTACTTGATTTTTAACTAAGAAAGAAAATCAAAGAACTAAGGTCCCATGTCTCAAGATAACACAGTATAAGATGTCCTTGTCTCTCTAGAAAGTGATTTAGGATCTCAGATAATGCTCAACACAGAAATAAGCTTTAATAGCAGATGTTGCTTCTTTCATCTTCAAACATATTTCACAGCCAAATATTATGAATGGGTGAAGTCGTCAGTGGAGACCTTGAAATCAGAAGAACAAAAATGTAGTAGAAAGAGTCTTATAATCTAGAAAAATAGCACAATGTATTTATATCCTGGACTATATAAACTCAGATGGGAATGTTTAAAATTCATATAATAGGCATTAAACATTATTAAGTTTTTAAAGCATACAATGTAATTTTATTATGGTTACTAGGTTATTAGGTTGTAGTTAGTCCATAATATGTGGGATATGGTTTTTTGACATAAAATTTATTGTTTTATATTTATCTACCACAAATATTGTCTTACTTAAGATAATATTTGTAGTTTGAATTTATATATTTAATTATATTGAAGATCATAGAAAAATACTTAAGATCAGAAGTTGTACAGTGACTTCAGGAAAATAGACCTGAATTATTAATTTAACAAAGGAAGATCATGCAATTATGACACATGATAAAGTTGAATTTTTTCAAAAGGAGACTTACATGAATCCACTTTTGTAGGATTTAAAAATGTTCTTTTACTTACTTATCAAGTATTTAAGGAGAGTGCATAAAAAAAAACAATAGTGTGGAAATGTGAATTACCGGATTGAGATCAAATCAATTATATGATAGCTAAGAGGAAATGTGCATGCCATGTATCCACACACATTAGTCGGAATTAAGGAAGAAGGAGAAGGAATGGGAGGGAGAAAGGGATAAAAGGAGAGGGACAGCAGAGGAAGGAAGGAAATGTTATTGGGGCAGAATACTCAGGAAGACTGTCATATAAAACCCCTAATACAAATGCTGACACTTCAAAATGCCTCATACAGATCATGACACAGAAAGTTAATCTTAAACGCAGTGCCTGTGATCACATGAGTTGTGTACTGGAGCAACTACTCTTTGTATGTAGGAATCCTCCACTTACTGAGACTTCAAGAGATTCAGTGGCTTAGAGGAGAGTGCTCTGCAGCATGAACTGTTCTATGGCTATACTAATCATTATCTGTGCATATTTGCTATATGTTTATTTATTTGACACTTGAATGCATTGTTTGTTTTACAATTTCACTTGTATTTACTTTCTAATTTTATAAATGCTATTCTCTTCTAGAATTATGTGAACCTGCAGGCATTCCTATTTTCAATTTCTACAATTTAATTAATGTAGCTGTATATTTATATGTGTGGAAAAACACTTGTGTTAATAGAGTGTATTTGTTTATTTACTCTTTAATCATAATTTGTATTAGAAATCCTAATTGCTAAAGTTAAGTGTGGCTTTTGCCAAGTGAAGAAGACATGGTACTCTGCATTTACAGGTTTTCCATACATAGATTCATCTAAAACCATTGTGATCCAGAAGAGAATGTTGACCTGGAATACATGTTTTTGTTTGTTTATTTTTTCAACTTAGCTTTATAAATAGTTATATTTGTATTGAATAATAATCTACATGTAATGTTCTTTTACATCCAAATACTTTATGGAATGCATATGCATGCCCTATAAACATGTATATGTATGTGTGTATATGTATGTAAAATCATGTATATGTATAATAATATATCTGGTAATTTATATATTTGGTGCTAGGGATTGAACCTAGGGTCCTGCACTCTACCAATGAACTTTTTACATTTTAAAACCCTTTATTAAAAAGACAACAATAAATGTTACCTTTTAAATATCAACTATCTTATTGTCCTTTTTTGTTAAATATGGGTTTTATGAACTTGGAAATTTTGAGCTCAGAAGTTAACTTTGTGACAGAGAAGAGTCTTCCATTCAAATTAAAAATAAAACTATGTATTTATTAAATAAGACAATTTTATAATGAATCTGATTGCATTATCTCTAGATTTAAAAAGAAAACAAAACACAATAAATATGTATATAACAGTCAATGTGATAAAACAATAAACTAAAATGAAAAGACAGTGTTAGAATGTATTTTAGAATACAAATAATTCTTTTAAAAACTGCATATAAATTAAAAGTAAGTAAATGCAAAATTTAAGAAGTATGCTCAAAACGCAGTAAATATAAGAAATGCTATAGAAAATACAATCAGTAACGTGGAGGAAAAATGTAGTTTTCTAAAGCACACAAAGAACAAAGACATGAAAATAGTTATCAACAAAAAAGGCATAAATTTTTAATTTACAGATAATTGGTGTTTTTAAAGATCAAAATCAATAATCACATGTATGATCAAGAAATGGTTTCCTGAGCTCATATGATCCATGATTTCAGATACTAGGTCTTTGTTTTGATTATTCAATCATATTTACCATAGGAAATGAGGAGTCAGGAATAGCTTAGGGGATACATATCCTACTGTGACATTGCAAAACACATACATACATATACCACACACACACACACACACACACACAGTCAAAACAAGAATATTTTGACTTACTAATACCTTAAGATTTTGCTCAGGTATAAATGGGCTCTTAGTTTTCTCTTTTATGATGATTTCATCCATTTTTGTCATTGAGTATATGTAAACATTATAAAATAGAGTGTGTAACTTCTTGTCTTTCTATGTTCTAAAATACTTTTATAAGACTGGAATTATCCATCACTTCAAATTTTGATTAAAGTATCTTGTAAAATGCCCTGGAGCATATGCCCTTCCTAAGGTTATACCTTTAAAAATCATTTTTATTTTTTCTAAGTTTATGTAGTCAGATTTTTTGCTTTCTCAAGGGTCAATACTGTCATTTTACAGTTCTCTCCAAAATTGTGTAAGTTTAAATTTTTTTCAGTATAAAGTTGTGTATAGTATTCTCTGAAGATGATATTTTAATCTTCTCTAGACCAGCAGTCATGACCTGTTTTTTCATTTTGACTGCTTTTTTCCCATATCCTTTTTGCCCTCTCTCTTTATTTAGCTCTTGATCATATTTGCCAAAGGCTTTTCTATCTTATTGATCTTTTCAAAGAACTGACTTTTCTTTGTATTGGTCAATTCTGTAGTTTTTATTTGTTTCCCATTTCATTTACTTCTGGTTTTGAATGTTTTAATTGCTTCCTTCTACTGTTTAGAGATTTATTTCCTTATTCCTTTACAATCTTATCATATTGCAGGTTTAGTCCATTTATTTCTATTCTTCTTGCTTTCTAACAGTTATATGTGAACTACCTTTTCTTCTGTCACTTTGATCATGTCACTTCAGTTTTATGTGTAGTTTCTCCTTAGAACATGGAGAAAGTAAACCATGGTGATTCAGACATTGGAGTTTTGACTGAATCTGAATTCAAATTTCAGCTCTGTTACCTATTAGCTATGTGAAATTTGGCACATTATCTAAGCTCCCTGTGTCTGTAAGTGGGATTGATAGTAGTACTGATGTCATAGGATTTTATTAGAAAGAATATGTGATTATAATGTACAGTTGGAACAGTAACTACACAGAAGTACAGAAAAAGTAGTGGACATTATTTTAATGTCAATTACTGTCATGTAACCTAGATAGTGATCTCCATCTTTTCTATAAATCAAGAATTACTTGGCAGTATTAAGTAAATTTTTTGGTTGCACGATTGAGGAATATTTTGTAAATGATTTTTTCAAGTTTTAAAGTTATTACTTTATGATAATTAAACTTAACCTGAACTTCATCAACATTTTGAACACATTTATGAATCTCCTCCTAAACACAGTCAATTTTTATGAATAAATATCATGTGTCTGAAAGGAACTTAAGACTATTTTTATTTGGGGACTCTGCTGAGGCAAGCAACTCATTGCTTAATACCTAGCCAGCATGATGAAGATCAAATACAGGAGGTTTTAGAAAAGATGTGGCCTAATCACTGCAGGGCCTCTTCTTTGCTGCTTCTTTGCTTGACTTTAACTAGCTTTCAGCACAGTTCACAGTAGTAATTTTCTATCTGTGTTCTTGGTTGAGGCTTATCTCTTCAATTTTATTCATTATCTTGCTTTCAGGACCTCATTACAACTTCTGGTCCAGTGAGAGCCTATTTTTGTTGGGTTTGTTGGTTTCTTATTGTTCAAGCTTCACATTAGTTCTGTATCTTTGATGCAAGAGGATAAAAGTGAATTTTGTGTTCATTTCACTATCTTGAAGCAGATGGTTCAGTACATACTATTTAAATGAAATACATTTAAATCAAAATGAAATAAAAAGGCACAGTAGCCAAATATTTGTTAAGCCTATTGTACAAGAAAAAGAAAAGTTATTAATATTAATCTCAAAATATTTGAATTAAACATAGTAAATAAATAATTAGAGGTAAACTTTTACTTTGTTAAAGTAATTATACACTTTTAAGTTTAATGATCCTTAAACTATACTCCCAAAGACAAAAAGTATCACAACACATAGAAAAATGCAAGAAATATGAGGGAAAGATGACAGAATTGTTTATATTGATAGACTTCTGAGAGTCTGAGTAATCAATATGGTTAAATGATAAAGTATTTGAGATAGTCATAAGATAGCTTTCATGTATATTTATTAAATTTTTATTTTTGCAAAATATGTCCTTGTAAGTATCCACTGAATAATTATAAAAGTTCATCACACATTTTTCCAAAAACTTAATAGAGTTATCATATTTTTGTATATCCAATTGTCTAAAAACTTAAACTGATTAACAATAAATACTTAATTCCAGAAGTTGAAGACAAAGTTTACCATCATTCTCCATAGATCCCAACTGGAATAAATTTTTTGAGGTATGTATGAAAAAAAGAATTCTACTACATTTCTATAATGATTTATATGATTAGTTCTATAATGTTCTACATGTAATTTTGAATGCTTTTATTAGTTCATTATGGTTAGATAAAACAGTTGGGTCCATTTTGACATAATCATACATGCATGAATTTTACTTGCACCATTTCAGTCCCCAATAAAGTCGACATGGTGACAAGTGTTTTCTTTTTTTCTTTTTCCTTTTATTTATTTATAATTGCATGCTGTCTAATTTGCCAAAGTGTGACTAATGATCATTTAGTTGCTAAGTATGCAATCTACTGCTGAGCTACGTTCCCCAGCCCACTGATCATTTGCTTGTTTCCTCAGGAACGAAATGTGGAAATTTGAATTAATATAGGATTTCATATTTAGTCCAGTAACACGTTAGTGCTCCTGTATTTCAGGACCCTGGACAGATGCCAAGTGCATCCAATCTGTCCTGTTGAACACAGGTTAGAAATTCTAACAGTGGGCTTTTTAATCCCACTTATGTCCTCTCCACAACCTAGTTGGCTCCATTAATTTTTATTGTCATTAGTTTCCTAGGTAGTTTTAAAATTTTTTCATATATATGCATTTTTGGACATTTCAACAAAAAATTTAGGAAGGACTCTTTGATGTTTTCCCTTGCTCTGTTATAATTCAGAGCAATGAAATTATTATTGAACCAGAAAAGGGACAGCACAGCATGCCTAAGAGTTAAACATAAAGACTGAAGTGAGAGTGACTAACTGAATGAAAGCCTATTTCCTAACTTACAAACTGAGTATTTGGGGAAACTACCTAATGTTGTGAAGTGCCAGGTTGTAAGTGTAATTTTCAAAGAAAACCATTGTCTTCTGTAATGCCAATGTGTATATAATACAACTAATACACACAGAATTTCTTAGCTGGGAAAATCTCTTGATCAGAAATTATAGGAGCTGAAAGAGAAAATCTCATAAGAACGGTACATGTAGGTATTACTTTTTAAGGGCTCTATAAGTATGTAGCACAAACTAGGTAGTAGTATAAAGCAACTCTAGAGACAAGGAATATAAAATTAAGTTGCCTGCCAGATCATGCTCTCTGAGAAGTTTCTTAGGGATGAACCCTTTCTTGCCTCTTCTAGATTCCTTGGTACCCCTCACTTTGCAGATTGATCACTCCACTCTCTGCCTCTGACTTTACATGGGCTTCTCTCTTAAATGTCTGATCTTTGTCCCTCCTTGTAAAGATACTGGTTTATGTTGAATTAAAATTTGCCCTGATACATTATGTTCTCATTTTAAATTGGCTTATATCTGAAGATTTTGTTTCCAAATAGATCATACTGGAGGAGGGGATTTCAACACATCTCTTCAAAGAATATAATTCAGTATATGGCTTCTGCTCAACACTGAGCAAGCAAGACAGAAAATAAAGGAATAGCATGTGAGAGTTATTACAGAATATCCAACATTCTGAATATGAAGGGCTATGACTAATTCTCCACTTCTTTCATCCAAGTCTTGTGTAAAATGTCTCTTTCAGCCCACTCTAACTCAAAATGTGCACATTTTTGCCATTGATGTGCAATTCCACTTCTGTCATTTCATAATGGCTTATACATTCATAAGTCTGGATGGAATGGCAAATATAAAGTACAACTTTTCATTTTCATCACTTAGAAGCATTTTTCCTCTTAGTCTATCAAGCTCTCCAAAACTCTCCATAATTATTTCTAGTACTGGTAGTTCTAGCTCCTTTATTCTGAAGATATTGATTTTGGAAATCACAACTTGAAATGGCATGAGTTCTATTGAAGTCCCCACATTGGACAACCCAAGGCTTTACCTTCTGTTCCCCATGCCACTAGAGGCCATCAGAATAGAAATCTGACCTTCCATGGATTAAAAATGCCTTTGGGGGAAAAGTGGCATCAGGGTTCCAACTACCTCCCTAAGTTTCTAGTACCCTTAAATCTATTACTTTTCTAGGATATCTTATGTTTTAAAATGATTTTAAATATGTCATATCTAACTCTTTTGATATTCCTAGTAGAACAACTCCTTCAGATGAATTAGCCTACCATTTTTCCTAGAAAGTCCCAATCCTTTTTTATTCTCAATACTTGAAAGAATGATTTTAATGTTTATATGGATGTATAAATATGAAACAATTGCTAATAATGTTTCAATAAAAGAAAATAAAAAATATTATAATGGATAAAGGACATTAATGACAGATAAAACATATAAAATAAAGCATAGTCAATTAATTGGTATACAATAAATTCTATGAGGGAGTATCACCTTCAGATCCATAGGAGAAACACATATGAGACACATAAAAGAAACTTAAGACCCTCTGCTCAATTTCTGGAAAGAATATTTAGGCTATCTTCTGATATTTTCATCCTAGGAACAACAAATTCAATTCACAAATTAATGACTTAAGTTCTATATATTTAAAACATTACATTTCTTATTTTCCTATTCTTCCATGTCTTTTTGCCTCTAAGAATTTTGCTCACATAGCACTCAAATTTTTTTCCTTCAAGCCATTTCATAACCACTTCATTTTGTATCTACCTTTCCAGAAGTAAGATAATAAAGCACAATCCATACATGCTAGTGATTTTTAAATGATCATCAATAAGTTGTTTCTAGAAAATAATCTATTTGACCTAACAGCTTTTATAATCCAGTAATGGAAAAGTTAGAAAATAGCCAGAGGAAGATTTTAATTTCTTTTCCTAGAAAATATAAAAATTGATGGAACTGATTTATGGAGAAAATTAATATATTTGGGTGCAGTTCAAGGCCAATTGTTATACTGACTTTCATGTTAAAATATTTCAATGTGCTAGGAAACTATTTTTAACTATAGAAAACAGTAATGAATAGAAATTATCTCAGCAGTATATTTTTTGAGTTTGAAAATGTAAAAATACAATATAGTGTGCATTTTAACAATAGTTATTCCTACTGTACCCCCATCACTGTGCAGGACAGGAAAACAACCCTAAAAAAGGGCTCATGAGAAAAGAGACAACAGAGAAAAGGCTTAGTATCAGCTTTGTTCTGCTTTTTACATGTGGTCTTATCCTCAAGCTGACAGCAGCACTCACAAGAGCTCAAAAGTTATATTCACACCCCTAAGAAAAATGAATACTTACAGTTTGTAACTTCTTGGGAGTTATGTAGGTTTTTTCCTTTTACAAAAGTTGCCTAATAGACTTCTCTTACATCTTGTTTTCCAGATTTAAATCCATCCTTAAACCAATCTCTAGCAAGAGAGTAGATTAGCTTTGCTACTGTAGATGTTGGGGAATTAATCACAATACTACTACTATGTATAGAATGATTTAACCTTAACTCTAAAAAGAAGTAGATATCTGCTTTTTGAAAATATACCTAATATAATTGACACTACAGCATACAGTATCACTGATTGAATTGAGTCCAGTTAATCCAAAGATCAAGCTCAACATGGAAGATTTCATTGGTTGGTGAGTGGAAATCATAGCACGACCGTTTTCTGAAACAATTTTCTATTTGTGAGTATATTGTTCCATCTGCTTAGATGACTCTTCCACTCCTTAAATGTTCAGTTAGCATTGTATCAGTGTATGGCATTGCATCAATATGACAACCTCGTCAGAGGAGACTTACTTTTATACATTTCCCTCCTACCTCAATATTCTGTCAAAGTATTTTTAATTCCTGTCATAGCACTTACAACACTTTAGATATTTATTTGATGACAATTTTAGTATTTTTTCAAACAAACTCTAACTTCCATGAGAGAAAAGTATAGGTTCACTTTGTTAACCACTATATGCACACTAAAGTACATAGCAGTCACTAACTAAATGTGCGGAATAGACAGGTTAAATATATTCTCCTATTTATACACACACCCACACATACATGAATATGAGGAATCCATAATGTGAAAATTTTCATACTGAAGATTTATACATTTAAAGAAATCTAAATAAGCATGTAAGGATGAAATCGAGAATGGTTTTGAAATAATTAGCTACACACTTGGTGGAAAAAACTTAATCAGAAAACATCATATTTCATGAAGAATCAATATCTAATCTTCAAACATAACTACATAAGTACTACAAAAGAATAAAAGACAGCCTTTTGTTTATCTGTCTTTCACTTGTTTGTTAATATTATTAAAATATTTTCAAGCAAATCATGGAACCCACAAGTTATAAGCTACTAGATTCATTAGATTTGATTGCATAAAACCTAAATCTTACATAGAGTGAAAACCATAATATAAGTCTGAGATCACTTTTGTATTATGTTTTATTGTAGAGGATCTAAGGTTTTATGTTCAAGAATTATAAATGATCTGAGATTTTACCCTGTTTCCAAGCAAATCAATTGCCACACAAGATTCATGGACAGTGGTAGAAGACTCATAATTCCTGCATCAAAAATATAAATCCGTTTATTACTCACGGCAGTAACAATGGTCAGAAAACCAGAATTTTTGCTTTAGTTCTGCAAGCCCCCATTCCAGAGGCAGCATGAAGAGGACATGGACATCTGAACATACAAGTGGGCTGCAGTGCAGGAGAAGAACCCTACCTTAGGGAACTGAAATCTTCATAAGGGCAGTAAACATGCCAAACCTCTGCTTCAGTGTAAGACACTCCCTGTGCCTTACAGGGCCATCAACAAACCTGCCCTTTGCCATGAAAAAAGTCTCTGTCTCTTCAAAGACTGTTAAATATGCAGAACTCTTGAAATGCAGTTCAGAACATGTGATAATCAGTACTTTGCTCCCAACACATACAGCAATGCAAGAGAATCTTGGAGAATGGTATCCTAATTTCTATCTATTCTAAACCAATTGCTCTGATAAACACAGATCCATTTCCTTCCCAATTACTTCAGGACTTTTTCTTTTTCTCTCAATCATTTTCCATTATCCACTGAATCCCTTTGGTACATAATTGCATTGTTTTATTCCCACTCCCGTCTCCATCCCATTTCTCTGTGTACACTTGTTGCAAAAGTTTTTTTTTGGCTCCCTTACCATCTCTTACTTACTTCTTTGTTCTTACATACACTACTATCAAATTTTTGCTCATAGAATTCTGCTTAAACATTCTTGGAAAGATTACCAATAACCAAGAATATCTTGATTTTATCATCCAAATGATGAAAATTAAAGATGAAAAGAGACATCATTTTGAGTTAGACCAAAACTAGAGATAAAACTGAGCATGTCAGAAGTATGTTAGGGTGGATAGTCATCCTACAAAAATTTTTCATTTGGCTAACTCCAATGCTTAGTTCAATTGTTTAACTTAACTGACAAATTAATAGTATTTGATTTCATAGATGAAATGTTTCCATCAATTGCTGGCTAGATGCCATAGTACTTCTTATTCCTTGCTCAACAGTACTACTCTTCTCAACAACATGACTGTTAAAGACCAGGCTTCCTTTGGTAATCTGATTCCATTTGCTATCAACTCTCTTTTTCTTTGTAATCTTATCCAATTTTCTGGTTTAAAATACTTCGTCAATACTATTGATGGGTAAACTGACATTTTCAGCCAAGATTGTTTTCTAAATTTCAGGCTACTGTATCCAACTATCTACTCAATATCTCTACATAAATTTTAACAGCTATCAAAACAGATTATTTAAATAGAATTCAACCCATGATGAAAAGTTTAATACAGGAAACCAAACATGTCAAGAGAGTTGGGATCTCAGATTGTATAATATTAGCTATCATTCAAGTTTTAGGAAACTGAAACTGTAATGACTAACACTTCTTCATTTAAATTACTAACAAAAAATTAGCTATATAAGACTATTAACAAGTAATCAAAAAAAGAATTTGGATTTAAAGTTAAACAGAGCTCCAAATCCTACATCCCCTTCCTACATTCTAGCTGTGGGAAAGTTCAGAGAGCTATTATGATGTGTGCATAAGTAATTATTGCACTAAACCTAGAGAAACAGAAAGATTGACAAAACTATGGTTTACATAAACAGACTGTTTTTCATTTAACACTTTGGAAGTAGAGAATTGAAGGCTGCTAAAACAGCCCCAAAATATCATTTAACAATCAAGTTCAGTTGATCCTTTTATTCCCAGGAAAATTTTTTAGTTCTTAAGGTAAATTTCTGAACAAACCTTTCCTCATAACCTTTCATCACCATCTCCTTGACCTGAACTATATGTCCTATAACCATGATTAGATGCAACAAAGCTTGGAATTTTAGCTTGAAAGAGAGCAACCCTGAAAAAGAATAGAAATATTTCAGTAAGAATAAAAAATAAATTGGTTAGAATTCATTAAAATAATGTAAATAAAAATACCCAGCAAAGATCTTTCTTTCTTTCTTTCTTTCTTTCTTTCTTTCTTTATTAATTTATTTTTAATTTTAACTTTTTTATTTTGTTATTTTTTATTTGTTCTATTCATTTATACATGACAGCAGAATGATCATTGATTCATTGTACACAAATGGAGCGCAATTTTAACACACCTCTTGTACACAAAGTAGGGTCACACCATTCGTGTAATCATACATACACCTAGGGTAAAGATGTCCATCTAATTCCATCATATTTCCTCTCCCCATGCCCCCTCCCCTTTCTCCCCTTTGGCTAATCCAAAGTTTCTCTGTTCATGCCATGCCCACCCCCCTTTATGGATTAGCATACACTTATCAGAGAAAACATTCAGCCTTTGGTTTTTTGGAATTGGCTTATTTTGCTTAGCATGATATTCTCTAACTTCATCCATTTACCTGAAAATGCCATAATTTTCTTTTCTTTTATTGCTAAGTAATATTCCATTGTGTATATATACCAGTTTCTTTATCCAATCATTTATTGAAGGGCATCTGGATTGGTTCCACAGTTTGGCTATTGTGAATTATGCTGCAATGAATATTAATGTGGCTGCATTACTATAGTATGCTGTTTTTAAGTCCTTTGTATAAAGACCAAGGAGTGGGGTAGCTGAGTCAAATGGTGGTTCCATTCCAAGTTTTTCAAGCAATATCCATACTGCTTTCCAGATCGGCTGCACCAATTTGCACTCCCACCAGTGTATGAGTATGCCTTTTCCCCCACATCCTTGCCAACACTTGTTGCTTATATTCTTGATAACTGCCATTCTGACTGGAGTGAGATGAAAATCTTAGAGTATTTTTGATTTGCATTTCTCTAATTGCTAGAGATGTTGAACATATTTTCATATATTTGTTGATCAATTGTATTTCTTCCTCTGAGAAGTTTCTATTCAACTCCTTAGCCCTGTATTGTTTGTTTGTTTGTTTGTTTGTTTTTGTTTTGTTTTTTGTTTTTTTGTTTGTTTGATGTAAAGTTTTTTGAGTTCTTTATATATCCTGGAGATTAGTGCTCTATCTAATGTGGGTGTGGCAAAAATTTTCTCCCAGAATCTAGGCTCCCTGTTCACTTCATTTATGGTTTATTTTTCTGAGAAGAAGGTTTTTAGTTTGAATCCATCCCATTTATTGATTGCTGATTTTATTTCTTGCACTTTAGGAGTTTTGTTATGGAAGTTAGGGCCTAATCTGACATGATGAAGATTTGGGACTACATTTTCTTCTATTAAGCTCGGGATCTCTGGTCTAATTCCTAGATCCTTTATCCACTTTGAGTTGAGTTTTGTGCATGTTGAGAGAGAGGGGTTTAGTTTCATTTTGCTGCATATGGATTTTCAGTTTTCCCAGCACCACTTGTTGAAGAGGTTATCTTTTCTCCAATGTATGTTTTTGGTGCCTTTGTCTAGTATGAGATAACTGTATTTATGTGGGTTTGTCTCTGGGTCTTCAATTCTGTACCATTGGTCTACATGTCTATTTTGGTGCCAATACCATGCCATTTTCATTACTATCACTTTGTAGTATAGTTTAAGATCTGGTATTGTGATGCCTCCTGCTTCACTCTTCTTGTTAATGATTTCTTTGGGTATTCTAGATCTCTTATTTCTCCAAATAAATTTGGTGATTGCTTTTTTATTTCTATAAGGAATGACATGGGTATTTTAATTGGAATCATATTGAATCTGTAGAGTGCTTTGGGTAGTATGGCCATTTTGACAATATTAATTCTGCCTATCCAAGAACATACAAGATCTTTCCATCTTATAAGGTCCTTCTTCAATTTCTTTCCTTAGTGTTCTGTAGTTTTCATTATAGAGATCTTTCACATTTTTTGTTAAATTGATTCCCAAGGTCTTTTTTCCAGCTATTTTGGATGGAGTAGTTTTCCTAATTTCTGTTTCACAGGTTTCATCACTGATGTATAGAAATACATTTGATTTATAGGTGTTGATTTTATATCCTGCTACTTTGCTAAATTCATTTATTATTTCTAGATTTCTGGTGGGAATTTTTGGATCCTCTAAGTATAGAATCATGTTTTAAGCAAATAATGATAGTTTGAGTTCTTCTTTTCCTATTCATATCCCTTTAATTTCTTTCATCTGTCTAATTCCTCTGGCTAGAGTTTTAAGAACTATGTTGAATAGGAGGGGTGGAAGTGGGCCTCCCTATCTAGTTTCAGTTTTTAAAGGGAATGCCCCAGAAAATTCTTGACATGCAGTTGGTGGCTCAATTTAAACAGGTCCTACGCTGGAGCAAAAATTATTTGAATATTATTTATCAACCATCTTTAAATCTATCCAATACTACCTTTAGCGAGTAAGAAGTTTACTATTTTTTATCAAGAGTATCATGGGATATTTGTGTCTAAAACCTTGCTCACATCTGGGTTTCAAGAGAGGAAATTCTAGGTTGAAGGAACTGTCTCACAGAACGAGATAGCAGATAGTAATGAGACTATCAGAATGAATGGGAGTTGATGTAAAGCAAAAGGAGGCTCTAGAACACTGGCCATTTACACTATTTAAGGTGGAACAGTACAATGAATCAGGAATTTTAGTCCATTTGTGTTTCTTGACTTTATACTCATTCTACCTGCCTACATACTTCTGTTTTCTACATGCTCTCTATGAGACTGAGAAGTCAAATTTAATTTAATAAAATCCTTTAAATGTTCTGAGCCTTTTGCAGTTCAACAATTTTTTTAAAATGCAAGATATTTTCAATGTGGAAAGAATGCTTTCTTCCAACTTTCCACTGAGAATTTGACAAAGTTTCCCTCTGCTTAAACTTAAGTTTTTGTGCTTGTTATCTTTCAGCACAGCTTGGTCAATCACAAAGTTTTCCAGTCCTGCACAAAATTATACAACCATGGCAACTGCCCTTTGAAAAGAAAATATTGCCATAGGGAGAGGCAGTCAACTCACCCTGGTTCAACTAGTCCAGGAGTGTTAAGTAGCTGTGTAGAACATCGGAGGGGAGATGGCTAGGGCTTAGGGCATTTTGAGAAATTAATTTGAGAAACTTTCACTTTCTCCATGAACCCCTCTGGTTGAATACCACTTTTCATAGCATGGAGCTCCTACCTGTGGAATTCACTACTGCAGGGGGTCAGCACATCCAATATATGACTGGATTTTAACAAAACAAGCCAACTCTATGCTGAGAACAAAAATAGCACTGCTACCTGTTTGCCAGGACAGGGGAAATGCATCCTGAGCTATAGGGTTAAAACATTCTCTCAGCAGGTGATAAGTTAAGTTGTTTTTTCTCTTATTCTATGGTGCCTTATAGTGGAAACCACCAAAAGATTTTACTTAATACTGAAATGTTGGGTTTGAAATATTTTAATATGTAGACATTGAATATAATACATCAGTATTTGCTTACTCAAAAATAAAATAATTTGAGCAAATAATTTGTCATTTTTCATTTCTTCCAGAGTTTGTGTTAAATATATTTTAAATGAAAGCTTAATGTAGTGTCCCATGTTTCTTTCTTCTTACTCTGTTTTCTGTTAAAGAAATTCATGTCATTATTCATACCTCTTGAGAAACAGTATTAGTGTTTAATGTACTTTATGTAAGACTTGATGATCCTACAAACTAGGCCAAAAAAAAAAAAAAAAAAGAAGAAGTAAAAAGACAATGTTAAAAGTTGTGTATAAATAATTGTAAAGAGAATAACATTCTGAACTTTCTCATATAGTAAAGACTGTCTAATTTTTACTTTATTTATTTATTTATGTATTTTTTGGTACTGGAGATTGAACTCAGGGGCACTTGACCACTGAGCCACATCCCCAGCCCTATTTTGTGTTTTATGTAGAGACAGGGTCTCACTGAGTTACTTAGCACCTCGCCATTGCTGAGGTTGGCTTTGAACTTGCAAGTCTCCTGTCTCAGCTTCCCTGAGTGCTGGGATTACAGGCTTGTGCCTCCGCGCCCAGTTTACTTTTGTTTTAATATTCAGATTTCTATATATATGTATGTATATATCTATACAAACAAGTTAGGATAGTTCTGCTTATCTTATTTATCTAATATTTTAATGTGTGCATGCAATTATGCTTATTTATATACATCAGAAAAAGCAGATAAATGCATTTGTATTAAAAATGAAAGTACTTGGGCTGGGGATATAGTGCAGTTGGTAGAGTGCTTGTCTTGCATGCACAAGGCCCTGGGTTCAATCCCCAGTACCACAAAAAAAAAAAAAACAGAAAAAAAATGAAAGCACTCTATTACAATTTTGTGAAACTATCAACTAAACTGTCCTCTAATTTGGTTTGGAATTTTTCATGTCTTTGTTTTGCTAAATTATTTTTAAAAGATATTGAAAAAAGTTTTCCAACTAAAAGATTTATATATACCTAGGATATATACATAACCAAATATCTTTTAATCTGTGCACTCAGTGCCTTATATCCATGGACATGACAGTGATGATAATAACCCTGTGACCTCATGAGAACTTTCAGAATGATCACTAGTGTAGGTATATTTATGTCATTATTTCTGTCAATAAGATGTAATGGTTGATTTTTGGATATTTATTTAGTTTCAGACTCTAAATTATATTGTTTATACACAGATTGCCTGGTTTAACTTAATATTATTATTTTAATTTGATATGATTCTCACAGCACTCTTTGTGCATATGCCTCTATCTATTTAAAGATAAGGAAAACAACATTTAAAGAAGAAAATTGGTCAGCCAAAATCAAACGCTCAAGCTTACTTTTATAACTTTAACTTTCATTGTTTCAAGACAAAATACACTGAAATGTTGCACAAAGTATTATAAAATAAAGGCTGTATTTTCATGAATATTAGACCATTTCTATGATAAATAGATGAATGCAGAGATAAAAACACTTATTGGAAGGTAATATTTTAAATAATTTGTTTAATACTGGAAAATAGATTTAAGAAATATGTCAGTCAATAATGTTAAGGACAGTGAGAAATGTGCACACAGGGTAAAAATATATCTCACAATATTAATCTATTTTACCATTTCACATTTCCATACTTCCCAGTAATTTGTTCTTCCCACAATTAGAATCATCCACAATTTCCTGACATAAGCTGAGTTCATTATATAATGTAAAATTACAAGGAAGGGGGCAAGATGGCGGCGTAGAGAGAGGCACCATCCGGTCTCACCAAACTACTGATCAAAATTTTGCAACAAAAATTTCTTCCACCCAACTTTTCGGCAGATTACAGTCATCATCACAGAAAATTTCACTTTTGCGTGGAAGCAGTGCAGGCGGTCTTCGCCAGAGCGCGTCTCCAGCGGCGGGGGCCACAAGCGGCCGCGGGGCAGGAAGACCCCCGCGGCTCCGCAGAACTTGCCGCGGGTAGGAACTGCGTCTACTCGAGAACATTGGATCCAAGGCCCAATCAACCACACAGGATCTGGGCAAGCTCGCGTGGTCCCACAACCCCAGCCGTCAGCCACTGGGGAGCGCGCCAGCGAGGGCGGCGCTGCAAAGGAAGATTGGGACCACACCAGTTCTGCTCCAGAGTGCAGGGCAGACAAAGCAGCGGAGGGAGCAGATCTGCTAAAGGGAACTTCCACGGGGACACAGACAACAGGAGTTTGGAGAGAGCTACTGCGAGCCTCTGGGAGTATAATCGAGGTGGGACATCGGAAAGCAGCTCTGTACAATCTTCTACGGACAGCTTCATCAGCGAACCAGAAATTAACCAGGTTGGGACTCTCACACGCGAAACACGAGCCGAGTAAGTCCAGCAAGCAACGAACAACGCCACCTACTGGAGGTGAAAGGAAACATACCTGTCTATTCACTTTGAGACTGTTTTTGTATATTGATTGTTTGTTTGTTTTGTTTTGCTTGTTTGTTTGTCTGTTTGGTTTTTTTTTCTTTCCTCTCTCTCTCTTTACTTCCTCCCATTTTTCCTTCTATGCTCTTCCACTCTCACTTTGCATTTTATCCTTTATCTTTTTCTCCCAATATTTCTACTGTTTAATCTCTTTGCTTTATTTCTCTGTTCTTTCCCATCTTTCTCTATCCTCCCCTCATTTCTCTCCCACTCCTCCTACCCTCTAATCCCCAACAGTTGTGAATCCAAAGATTTCTTTTACAGTAGGATATAGTAGATTGGGACTCCTGAACCAAATACTGGAAGGGCACTAGATAGTCCTGTTTCTACCACTTACATAGGTTTTAGTTTTATTGCTATTGTTGCTTTCTGTACCCTACATCTCTTCCTCCCTACCAGTCCTCCCCAACTCACTGTCACCCTCTCAAGTACTAGTCAGCCCCTCTTGGATTCATTTTTCATGCGCTATAAGAGCTAATAACCATACCCTCACTTCCTACTAATCCAACAATCTACCCTACACCCCACCCTCAAGGTTCCCTAGCCCACCAACAGTAACTACAGACTCCTGTGCAAACTTATTGTTTATATAATAGATTGCTAAGGAACCCATAATTGTTGTATATTGTGACTAAACTGTAATTGTATTTGGGAACTATTAGGAATACTTGGTTTGAAACTATATATTGCTTGTATTGAGATCAACTAATATTGAACCCCCCTTTAAAAGAGCAGTACTGAAACCCTGCAGCAAAACTATACACTTATCGGAGCAAAAACTGTGATAACTTGGCTCAACAGAGCTAGAAGGAAAGACACACAAACATCATGAAAAAACAAGAGAAGAAAATGACTCAAACAAACCAAGATTCTTCAATATTAGAATCCATGGTCAGCTCAGCAGAAGTAATGACAGAACATGAATTCAGGATGTACATAATCAAAA